>OLKM01003609.1:17500-33284 GCA_900291075.1 Melanogrammus aeglefinus | reverse complement strand
GCACGTTCTCACACAACCAACAGAAAATCAAATAATCAATACTTTATGCATTTGTGTGCTATTACGATACTCTTTTACATTGCGTAAATTCCAGTTTATTAGACAAAAAGAAACAAAATCACAACTGTTTAACTGTGTTAAAACACATGAAGTAACACAGCAAATTGTGTGTGGGTGGGCTTACGGATCCTCAAACCTTGTGTGGCGAATTCCATCCGATGGACCTGACCTTACCTGCAATGTCCTCCCGCATGCCTGTTTCCATTGCCTGCAGAAGAGGCATACGGGCATGTGTCTGGCGTTCATATACACACCACTTTCAAGCCAGTTTTTTTTTTTTAAAGTTAGAATGCAGGTATAATAACGACGACTACGTTTAAGTATATGAACCAAGTTCCGGACCACAGCCTGAATGGAAGCGAACATTATCCCAGCAGGACAACAACAAACCTGGCTGACTCTGATCTGTCCTGTTCAGGTTAGCTGCATCATGGAGTGCATCTAGCAAATATGATATTTTGACGTATTGTAGGTGACCTATTTTTACATGATGGTGCAAGTTAACCTTCAATTAAGGCTTATGGAGGCACACAATGATATATTTTCCCCCTGCCGCTGAGAAAGGGCCCGGACGTATGCACAATTGGCCTTTGCCTAAATGCACACCTTTGAGGTGTGGCATTTAAGATATTTCAAATTAACCATGTGTTTTGTATTTTGGAATAGACGTGTTTTCCCAATGGTACAACAATTAGAAATTAAGTGTCCTATGTTATAAAAGTTTTGTAGTGTTCCAGGAGCAAGTAGGTGTTGGCAGCCGAGCAAGTACATTGCACAATTGCATCTAAGTGCACAAAGCATGCGCTTGTGTTTAAGGTATGGTTACATGTGTTTAAACTATAGTAACAAAACCTTCAAGTTGTGCAACTTTGGCCTAAGAATGTGTAGTGTTCAAGCAATAGGGCAAAAACTTTGTAATTCATACCCTGTTATTTTAATCCATCATTAATTTGTATTGATATATTCTTTGGCTTTGAACCTGCAGACTTGATTTTAAACGACATGCATTTTAACTTTGTTCTTTTTATTCCCTTTTGTTTGATTGTCTGTAAAGGCCTCCACTGGTCCTTTATGTATTTCCTTCTTATTTGTAAAGTGTCTTTGGGTATTTCTAGAAAAAGGACGGATCAATTATTATCCATTACTTTAAATAAAGTAATACTAATTAAATAATTAAAACTGTGGCAAATACTCAGGAGCCCAATAGTTAATTTAGCTATAGGATGGTAGGACGCCAGGCCCCAGTATTTCACAGCTCAATATTCCTACTTATCACTTTCTATTGAAATATTTTTATTTTTCCAGTTTTAATATATACAATGTATAGGCAAACATACTCAGTGTCGCCAAACAGTAAATAGAGACATAAAGAAAGTTGTGGAGGATAACCCCGCCTCCACACCCTATAATCCCCCCCGCCCCCATAAAAAAAAGAAAGAAAGGAGAGAAGTCAGTGCGAAGGTCAATACCAACGATCACATTAAGTACTTGGAGTAAGAGATGTACCGCTATGGTCCAAATATGGCAGCCAAATTTTAAAAAGGTGTTAGACAAGATATCGCTTTTCACTGAGAGCAATAAGTGATTTTTTCCAGGGGAGATGCAGCTATTCATACCTCAAGCAGACCACCTGTCAATAAAGAAGAGGGGAAGTCCAAGAAATTTCCATGGCATCTATGAACAATGCCACTTCTTAGCCACGGACATAGAGAAATCATGTCCAATGAATATTGAGTTGTGCCATCGTTTATGGAGAAACGGACGAATACTATCTATAAGTTCCCCAAATATGAACAGTTCAAGGGTCCACGTAGGCAAAGATTAATCTCTTGTGATCCAATTGTTTTTAAGTTGAGGGAGCTTAAGCCATGCTAGATAAAGGCCTAACTTTTATAAACAGCCATTTACAATGCAAAAAGGAACCAATCTTACAGTATCTAATCTAGCAGCATTGGTCTGACAGGTAAAGATTGTGAATGAATGTAATTTTCTGGTGGTAAGGTATCATGATAGTAGAAATATTATAGTTAATGGCAATTCTATACCTAACGGGCATTTGATAATAGTTTGACAAGTTCAGCTGTTTTGTACCGTAATTCCCGTCCAAAACTGTAACAGGGTGAGATCTGATTCTTTCTGAGTTTATCCATTCCTTAAGGACCATTCAAGGCCCTCAATTCCACATTACAGCAGGTATCCGATCATTTTAGTATAATTATATATTGTTTTAGTGTTCCGTGATTCCCATCGTAAGACCAGCGGGTCATATTCAGGACCCAAAGTATCTCTCGTAGAAGGATCTTAGAGGTTGAAGATAAGTAAAAAGGTTTGATTGGGCAAGTTAATATTTCCATCTGTCAGGTGGCCTCAATATGCCATGGAAAGTTCTTGTCGACAAGCAAATTCTCCAAAGTGTTGGAATTCCCTTAGACATACTAGTCCCAGAGTTTATTGTTATCAGAGTCATCTGTTAGTTCATTTTGCTTTAAAAGGTGTTTTAGAGTGACAGTCCCACCCTTCATCCAAGATATTTATGGTGACACCTCGATAAAACCATATTTTTATCAGATGCTCAAAGTAGTAGGGTTAATACTGTCATGTCTTGGTGTATCAGTCCAGAATTATGCTTCTAATAAAGACCAGTGTGGACCTTTTTTCCTTCAGGGAAGTAGCAGTCCCGATATGTGTCCAAGAAGGAGCATCACGCCCTCAAAAAAGAATGAGATGAACCTCATTAGTGGCTGTGCGAGAATGATTCAGGGGTTTTGGAGTCTTGGAGGCCAATTATGACATCCTTGAGGAGTGGGAGGAGTTTAAATCCTTAAATTCTCCCTCCCGCCAGTAAAATTCTGGCAGAAACCCATCTTCTTCCCCTGGAGTTGTTTGCTTGTAATGAAGCCCACGAGCTTTCCAATTTATTTTTGTGTACAGGGCAGATCAAGATTGTCGACTTCTTGTCGAGTTTGGGCAAGTTCAAATCATGGACAAAAATCCATCATGGATAACTCAGATTCCTCTGTGGTTTCTGATGTGTACAAAATGCTGTTGTAAAACTGTTTGAATGGCATCATTAATTTCCTGTTGGGTTATGATACAGGAACCCTGTTCAGTTGGATGGAAAATTCATCATCCTAGAGCTCTCTTCTTTTCCTCAGTTGCCAAAGAACAGAATTTATTGTGTCGCCTTCTCCACCAATCATAGTACCGCTTGCTGTTTCTTCTCATGTTTTTTTCATTTAATAAGTATGCAAAGTATTGTTTATCCAAGCTTTATTTACCAATAACTGGGTGTTACTTCTTAGACCGCTTGATTGTTGAACACTCATTTTCCAATTTCAAAGTGTTCTGCTTTCTAATTCTTCATCTCTGCCATGTATTTCTTTTTTTTGATATGCTTTGGTATAAGAGATTATATGTCCCTTAAAAAAAGCTTTTAAGTGGTGTCCCCCATAATATAAGACTAATTGGGAGAAGAAGGCACAGTTGGGTCCATTCCAGAATACCCCATCTTGATCCGTCACCCCCATATAAGAATGTTTTTTTTACCATCCATCCTGAACACCTTTCAGGAAATATGTCTTTGAACAAATAACTCATAGTCATAATTGGGCTCCCCACCTAAGAGAGTGCTAGGTTCTGAGCATAATCTGACAATCCATAAAACATATTTCCCGAATGTATCAACAAACGGTTTCTTCCAAATTACAGTGGGTGTATCTATTTATCAAATGGCCCTCCCCCTAGCCTTAGAGTTTAAGGATTGATGATATTGACATGCCGCAATCCAAATCTCTATTCAATTTTCTATGTTTCCAGGGAAAAATCAGATGGTTTTTCCTAAATGTCCTATTTTTCAGTTTTTTTCAAATGTGTTACTTATAAAAGTACCTACTTTTTCGTATTACTTTCGTTTAGAGGTCCATTTAACCGCATTCACATTAAAGCTCACAAATTCACCACTCTGGTTTCATCAATAGAAAATCGAATTTTGCCAAGAAATATTGCCCCTTCCATAGAACAAAATGTGTCGCTTAAAACCAAGTAGTGTACAAAGTAAAGCAATTGACCATATGAAAAACACAACGAAGAGACAAAAAAAAGAAAAGAAAAAGGAGCAATAACATCCCTCACTTCCCACCCCGGCCTTGGTTACCCTTCCCCGAACACTGGCACATAGCATGCCGTATTAAATCTCGTAAGAGCTACTGGGCAAGTAACTCAAAAATATGTATACGTCCCACTAGCCACCCTATCCGCTGCTACACGACTACAGGGAAACTTCTATGGAACTGCGATATATAGCAATTAACGCAGTGAATAATAGGAAACAATATCAACACCTCAGGCTGCGGAACATGCAGCCGTTCAAGAGTGCCCATTGTTATATAATAGCATATATATAAATACAGAATGCAATAGCGTCCCCCGTGCTGAGAGCAAGCTTGTTAGCTGCTTTGAACAAATAGTTGGCACAACCGTGAGTTGAATGAAGAATGTCAGTTATGGATGTAGTCCCCCTCTTGTACATTATTCCTTTCCAGGGACTTCGCCACCTCCTTCGGGTCTGTGAGGATCATGGGCGCTCCGCCGTCTCGGGGGTAAACATAGAGCCTGGCCGGGTATCGTGTCTTATTCCTTTGTCACGCAGGGCCTGTTGCACTTCTCTGAAGGCACGGTGCTGAGCCATGACCTCGCTGGTGTAATCCTGGAAGATAAGGACCTTGCCTCCCTTGTACTCTGTAACGGAACCGAGCTGGTGCGTGCTGTTACACATAAACTGTGGGCTTGGCCCAAGAAAGCAGAGGCAGTAGTAGCTTCGGACCAGGTTTTAATAAATTAAGGCTTTAACAATTTGTTCAAGCGGTTTGAAAGGGTCCAAAAAGCATGAAAAATGCAAAAATAAGGAAAGGAAATTCAAACACAAGAAATTACACTACAAAAATTAATTAACTCTAAAACTTACACATTTTCATTACCTCTGCATAAAATTCAATTAAACGCTCAGAGGTGTCACCCACTGGCCACTGCCACGACCCCTAACCCGAACCAACATGCAACCAAAAACCAGGGGAAGACATATACAAGGCGGCCAAGCACCATTAACAATAGACAGGGGAACATTCGACAATCAACTGTGACACCAACAACAAAACAAACTCTGAGACCAACCACATACCTTGCACCTGCCCTTATAAACATTTACAATATTAGTTTGACGGTTCAGTTAATTAAACATACAGAAGAAATTTGCCACAGACGGCTTGAATCACGCCGATTCCCCGTGGAACTCCCCCCATAGTCAATTCGCTGTTGGTCCGGACTTAGTTCCGCCCGGAACCAATATCCGCGTCCCTGATTCTCTTCGGCATCCTTTGCCCGTCGACGCCGGAGCCGCACAAGAACCCACAGGTGTTTAATCTCCCATCTATTTCGCTACGCAAGCGTGGCGCCCTACGCCTCACGAAAATAAATATGTGCGAAATGCATTGAGGTAACTTACTTGTTTTTGTCATTCTTATAACCAGTTAAAAAAATCCATTGACGTTGTGCAAACACTCGCAACGCAAAGGTGCCACCTCTTTGTGTGTTATCAGTATAAATGTCACCATTCCATGTAGTGTAGTGGCGTGCGTGCTTGTGGATGTAAACAGCCTGACCGGAAGGCCAGACGAGTGCCGAGCCGGCACTTCTCCTGTGCGGTCCTCTGGACCGTCACACCCCTCCCCACCTCTGGTCTCACGCCGGCAGGCGGGAGAGGAAGTCGGCGGTGGTGTTGTCTCGTCCAGGAACGTGACTGATGGAGAACCGGTATGGCTGCATGGACAGGTACCAGCGGGTGATCCGGGCATTGGGAACTCACACGCATGCGGTCCTTCCACTGCCAATTGGTCGGTTGGTCTGTCTCCAGGAGGAACTCGCGGCCAAGAAGGTAGTACCTGAAAGCATCAAGGGCCCATTTGACCGCCAGGCACTCCTTCTCAACGTTGGAGAGTAGCGCACTCTCCCTCGGAAACAGCTTCCGGCTGATGTAGGCCCACCGGATGTCGATGACCTGGTTTCACCCTGCAGCAGCACCGCTCCTACTCCTGTGTTAGAAGCGTCAGTCTGCAACACAAACTGCTGATCAAAGTTAGGACAGTTACAAAACAGGCTCATTACATAAGGCAGTCTGTATAGTGTCTTCGTGAAAGGCCATCCTGGCCTCCTCAGACCATCGGACTTGGACTGGACAGCTCTTCCGTGTTAGGTCTGTAAGGGCAGCCGCCCTGACAGAAAAGTTTGGCACAAACCTCCTGTACCATCCTGCCATACCCAGGAAAGATCGCACCTGAGTCTTTGTTCGAGGCAGGGGACATTTCTGGATGGCTTCCAGCTTCTGCACCTGTGGCTTTATGACCCCTCCACCGATCACATAGCCCAGATACTCCGTCTCTCTGCTGCTGGCAACGGGCACACTTGGCAGGATTGATGGTAAGGCCTGCAGCCTCAATCCTCTGCAGCACATCCTGAGAGAGTGTTGTCAGCATGCTCTGCTCTCCAGGATGAACTGTAAACGATAACATCATCTCTAAATACTGCCCCCGCCATAGCCATTGGTTCCCGTGAGCACTCTGATCCATCAGTCTCTGGAAAAGTTTGCCGGGGCTCCATGCAACCCAAATGGCATCACAGAGAACTGGAACAGGCCCCACGGGGTCCGGAAGGCGGTTAGCTCTCTGGCAGCGTCACTGAGGGGGACCTGCCAATAACCCTTTTTTAGGTCCAAGGTCGTCACCCACCTTGCAGCGCCCAGACAGTCGATCAGCTCATCGATTCTCGGTGTCGGATATGAATCGAACTTTGAGACCGAATTGAGGTACCTGAAATCGACACAGAACCTCAAGGTTCCATCCTTTTTTGGCACTAACACGACTGGACTGCACCAATCGCTCTTGGATGGCTCAACGATGCCCATGGACTTCATTCTCCTCCACTTCCTCTTTTCAGAGCAGCAAGGAGACGCTCAGGGGTGCGGTAGCTCATGCGGCGGGGAACCGCCCCCGCGCACAGGGTGATGTGATGGTCCACCAGCATGGTGCGGCCTGGCTTCTCTCTGAACAAGGCGGGACTGCAAAGACGATGGACATCAGCTTGCTGAGCAGGGGAGAGGTGACTGAGGTTGAGGGCGCCCTCAGATGGTGACGGTAGGTACTGCTCCTCCACTTCATCCTCATCCTGCACACGCCGGATCATGAGCACATCAGCACTCGGGTTGGGTCTCTCACACCACTCCTTCAAGAGATTGATGTGCAGCACCCGTCTGGAACTCTTTTTTCCCAGCTTGGCAACCTCATAAGTGGTGGAGCCCAGCTTGCGAATGACTTGGAAAGGCCCCTGCCACTTTGCCAGCAGCTTACTGTTGTCACTGGGCAGCATCACCAGCACCTTGTCTCCAGCTTGGAAACTTCTGGCTTTGGCTCTCTGGTCGTAGTACGTCCTCTGTCGTTGTTGCGCCTGTTCAAGGTTCTGCTGAGCCAGCTCCGCCATGCTCTTCAGCTTCTCCCGCATCTCAAGCACATAGGTGAGGCTGTTCTGAGACTGGGGAACCTGCTCTTCTCCCATCCAGGCCTCCTTCAGCAGCGACAGGGGGCCACGCACATCACGGCCATAAAGCAGCTCGAATGGAGAATATCCCGTTGAGGCCTGTGGGACTTCACGATAGGCAAAGAGAACATACGGGAGCCAGTTGTCCCAGTCAGTGCCGGTTTCGCTGACAAACTTTTTCAACATCTGTTTGAGGGTCTGATTAAAGCGTTCAGTTAACCCATCAGTCTGCGGATGATAAGGGGTAGTCCGTATGCGCCTGATCCCTAACAAACTATAAGGCCTGCTTAAGGAGCTTTGACATAAAGTTGGGACCCTGATCTGTGATTATGGCCCTAGGGAACCCACCCTTGAGAAGAGTTGCAAGAGACAGGTAGCTACTGTTCTGGCTTTAACTGCTTTCAGTTGCAAACACCTTCAGGATTACCTAGTGGCATAGTCTGTGATCAAGGGGGCCCACAACATCCATCCCCAAACTGTTTCAAACGGTGTTCCCACTATCGGAAGGGGCTCTAATGGGACCTTAGGGGACATCTACTAGCTGTTTTCTGACATTCAGGACACGTCTTACAAAACTCTGCAATGTCTTTGGTCATCTTGGGCCAGTAAAAATGACGACTGACTCGGGCAATGGTTTTCTGTCTGCCTAAATGGCCTGCCCAGGGGACAGAGTGGCTTAACTCAAGGACTAAGTCTCTAACCTTCTTAGGAACCACCATCCTTGCTTCCATCCCTCCCCCTTTGTACAGTACCCCATTTCTGAGTGAAAACCCATGTCCCGTCTGCTCTCCCCCATTATCACTGAGCTGCTCTTCCTTCTGAGTCTGCTGGTATAGTGGGCTAATGTCTGGATCCTGTTGTTGCAACAACCCCATATCCTGTGGAATCTCTATAGGCACTTCAAGCTGTTCTGGGCAAGCCTCCTCCTGACTGTGAGCCACCCCAAACTGAAACTTCTCCTGCCTCTTCTGCCTCTTAGACTTCCTTGTCTTTCCCGGTTGAGCCTCAATCTCACTGTCATACCATGGCAATGCTGCCAGTGGCATCTCTGTCTCTTTTTCCTTAGCCATTGCCCTGGTCACTGTTACATTACACTCATTTTTAACAGGTACTAGGTCAAACAAGATAGGAAAATCCTGCCCTAAGATCATCTGATATGGCAAACTGTCTACCACCCCAACCTCTAGTAGGTAAGTTTGTCCTAGAACCTCAACCTGTACACTAGCCGTTGGATATGACCTTTCATCCCCATGAACACAGCGTAATTGCGTCACCACAGTGTAGTTCCTAACGTGAGCTGGGACCAAGTCAGCGGACACTAAGGACTGCATACTACCCGTGTCTACCAGTGCACTAACCTCCTGCCCATTCAGGACTACAGTGTAGCAGTGGAGAGCTATGTGTTTCTTGGGGGAGCTACCTCTAGGCACAGTACAAATGTTAGCTTGATTGTCTGGGTTATTGGGGCATTTTGGCCTAATATGCCCTTCCTGTCCACACTGATAACACACTGGGGCCTTGGGGCTACTAAACTTAGTAAGGCGCTGTTTGAACGGACCACCCTTATCAAACGCAGACTTACCCTCACTGCTGGTCTGCCTGGGTGCTGGAGGCTGACGCTGGGGTCTGTTGGACTCTCTGCCCCCTTTCCATTTGGCATACGTCCAGGGCTGGCTTCTGCGACGAGCTGACACAAAGACGTCGGCCAATGAAGCGGCCTCAGCAGCAGAGCCAGGGTTGCGCTCCCGTATCCACACCTGGAGCTCAGGAGACATGAGGCGGAGGAACTGCTCAAGAATGATCGTTTCCCCGATGCTGCTCTTTGGTATGGTTTCGAGGTTGCACCCAACGTTGGTAAGAGTCTCGAAGACGAACATACAGCTCCTTGGGGGTCTCCTCTTCACCCACCTGGGCTTCCCGGAATTGGAGTCGATGCGTCTCCTGGTTGAGTTGTGATGTCGTACTTGTCCAGGATGGCTGCCTTCAGCTGCTCATACTCCAAGGCATCTTCGTGATCCATGCTGACATAAGCAGCCCTAGCCTTGCCCGTCAGGAGGGGCGCTAATCTAACAGCCCAGTCAGTTGTCGGCCACTGACACGCCACAGCTACTCGTTCGAAAGTAATAAGGTAATGCTCAATGTCATCACTGTCATTCAGACACTGGAGTTTGAGATCTCGCTCTACCTGTCTTCTGACTGGCCTACTTGGAGGTGGTAATCCTGGTGGGGGAAATCTCGGTGGTGGTATTAGTCGACGGCCTTGGTCTGGCCCATCTTGGCTACTACTGGCACCGGAGATGGGGCGACCTCCAGGATCTGGAGTGGTCCGGTCATACACCTCCCGCTGCAGAAGGCCGAATTGGTGCTGCACGGTCTTCCACTGTCGGGACGCCTCCTGCTCCATCCGCACTTCCCGCACATGCTGCTGCGCTAGATGGGTGCGGAAAAGGTCCCGCAGACTCTCCAGGGAGGCATCCTCAGCCACGCTAGCCAATTCTGTGTCGTGCTCACCAGCCTCTTCTGTTCCTGCCGCCGCAGCCTCTTGCTGTGACTTCTTTTTTGGCGCCATATTGAAGAACGCACCACGTATGAACAACAAAAACACTTTCGCAGAAAAAAAAAACTAATAATCCAAAAATTGAAAAAGGGAAAAGAGAAAAAAAAAATACTGCTGCCCTCTAATGGCCATCCCACCACTGCCACCAGTGTAACGGAACCGAGCGGGGTCGTTTACACATAAACTGTGGGCTTGGCCAAGAAAGCAGAGGCAGTAGTAGCCTCGGACAAGGTTTTAATAAATTAAGGCTTTAACAATTTGTTCAAGCGGTTGAAGGTCCAAAAAGCATGAAAAATGCAAAAATAAGGAAAAGGAATTTAAACAAAGAAATTACAAACAAAAATTAATTAACTCTAAAACTTACACAGTTCATTACCTCTGCATAAAATTCAATTAAAGCTCAGAGGTGTCACCCACTGGCCACTGCCAGACCCTAACCCGAACCAACATGCAACAAAAACCAGGGGAGACATATACAAGGCGGCCAGCACCATTAACAATAGACAGGGGAACATTCGACAATCAACTGTGACACCAACAACAAAACAAACTCTGAGACCAACCACATACCTTGCACCTGCCCTTATAAACATTACAATATTAGTTGACGTTCAGTTAATTAAACATACAGAAGAAATTTGCCACAGACGGCTTGATGACGGCCGATTCCCCGTGGAACTCCCCCCATAGTCAATTCGCTGTTGGTCCGGACTTAGTTCCGCCTGGAACCAATATCCTCGTCCCTGATTCTCTTCGGCATCCTTTGCCCGTCGACGCCGGGGCCGCACAAGAACCCACAGGTGTTTAATCTCCCATCTATTTCGCTACGCAAGCGTGGCGCCCTACTTACTCACGAAAATAAATATGTGCGAAATGCATTGAGGTAACTTACTTGTTTTTGTCATTCTTATAACCAGTTAAAAATGTCCCATTGACGTTTGTGCAAACACTCGCAACGTAAAGTGCCACTCTTTGTGTGTTATCAGTATAAATGTCACCATCCATGTATGTAGTGCGTGCGTGCTTGTGGATGTAAACAGCTGACCGGGAGGCCAGACGAGTGCCGAGCCGGCACTTCTCCTGTGCGGTCCTCTGGACCGTCACATACTCCATGGACTGTTGTCTGCCAAGGCGAAGAATCAACTCCTTCTCTTGAAAGTGATGGATGCGCGCCAGGATGGTATGCGGTCTGGCGCCGGCGGCCGGCTTTGGCTGGAGGGAGCGGTGTACCCGGTTGATTTTGACTGGATGTGGAAAGTGTTTCTCACTGAGCAGTTTGGGGATTAATCTGGAGACTAATTCAGTGGATCTACCTTCCTTCTCACCCTCTTGTATCCCCACAATTTTGATGTTGTTCCTCCAGGTTCTTGACCGGGCCTTTAGGTCAAGCACCTTGGTATGAAGCTTAGTGTTGCGTCCTGCCAGCTCAGTGCATTTAGCTTCAAGGGCTATCATGCGGACGTCAAGGTCGCTAGTAGCTTGCTCCTGGTTAGCCACACATGCTTGCAGTTCGGCCTGCGCAGCTGCGAGTGACTGAAACTTGGCCTCAAAGCCATCAAAACTTTCATTTATGCAGCGCAGGACTGACTCTGACACCTCTTTGCACAGTTCCTTACACATATCGTAAGTTTTATCTGGAGGCATGTCCGGCCTGATGGGAGAATCACTAGCAGGGTTGCAGCTATCTGGTTTTGAAAGGCCCCGACAATCCAAAACCCAAGTGGAATCTAGATGGGGAAAGTGTGTAGTTCAAAACCTGATCAGCTTTTACTTCTTCGCCGCCTACAGAGTTTGTCACGCACGATCATTAAAAACCCCCATGTTATTTTCCATGACATTTAAACATGGAACCAAGAGCCTCGGAGGCGGGACTTACTCTTCAGTGGTCTATAGACAAGTTTTTGAGCCGTTTCTGCTCTACTTCCTGAACTTCTTCCGTCGAATGCAATCCACTTCCGTTCTGGCGGGCTGGGCCATCTGTGCTGGCCTAGTTAACCTGAAGAGTCCACTTATCAGAGTGCCTTGTGAGGTTTAGAATCTTGCCTTATGTCCCAGTCTACCAACACCCAGCCATGTTGTTCATTAAATACAGATAAACACAATAAGTACTGCATGCATTGTATTTTTTTAATATTATATATGAATATTTTTATAGTGATGTAATTGTGTGGGCTTTTGTATTTTACTTTTTAAATACCTAGACTTAGAATTAAACATGTGATCTTTCTTGTTGAAGCCATTTCTTTAGTTTCCTCAAAACAATGAATTAATCCAGTGTTATTTATCTACAGTATGAGCTTGCTATGAATGATAAACTGTGTTAACAGAAATTGTAACCCTCTAAGGAACATAAGGCCTATCATTCATGATTGTAGTTCAGTGCAATAATGAAATTAAATTAAATTCCATCAAACTTTATTTTACTCAAACAGTACAGGCACATTGATATATTGCACAGCACAAAGAGATCATGTAAATTGTGCATTATGTAAATAACGTACATCTGTTGGCTCCTGTGGGCATGACCTTGATAAGGCAGTTTATATTATTTTTAAAATGCTGCGATATTTACTGCAGAACTCTAACCTTCCCTCGACAAAATCATCAACAATTTTCGCCATCAATTTTTAACGCCATCTCCAGTCAAAGTGGTAGAACCGTGATCCCAGGCTAGCATCGAAATCGCTGTGTTTTCACCGGCAGACGCTGCGCAAACCACTTCCGGCGGAAATGAAATGCATTTTTGTAGCGTCATGGCGGCGCCCGTGGTTTTGCGCGTAAACTTGTCTATAGAAAACCGCAAAAAAAGTACCTACTTTTTCGTATTACATTACACTTTGTGATACCTAACAACATTCAATACAATGGATAACAGTTTAAATCTTTATAACCAACAAGCAAATTGCACAAATTTGTTGGAAAATGTATCCTGCAACACAGCCTTTAAAGTATTAAGACAATCTATGTTAAGACTATATTCATATTGTGAAAGTATAAAGAAAATCAATGTAAGACAATATTATGTGTAGTCATGAATAATTTTAGTAACGGAATGTACACAGCCAATTTAATTTAACGCAAACACTTCACAAGTGGAACACACCACCTAACACTCCAGCACTAGTGGAAGCCTGCTGATTGACAACCGCGTGCGGAATGACTTCTTTACAGCTGATTGACAACCTCCCTGTTGTCATGGTGCCTATGTAGTTTTCCCCTTATGATCTAACGAACCCATGATGCCCACTTAGTTTTCTATGTTGAGCACTGACTGGCAGTAAAAAACAATAATTCTAGATATCATATTTTTATGAGCATGAAATATGACTTAATAAAAAACTATGTATGCACTGAACTATGTACTTTCTGAACTTGGTACCTTGTTGACTCTTAACCTTGAGTTTATGATTCATGAACTTGACAATTTCTTAACCCATAGTCTACATAATAGCAGAAAAGGAGACATTATTTGAGTGTCTACAGTTTTTCTTTGTGCCTTTTACTTTCCACTTAGTCTTTGCTCTACCTAATTGCATTTATTCTTGAACGGCTTTTTCCAAATATGGCTGCCACCTTCTCCTCAAGTTTATAACGCTCCACTCTTACTAATACTCCTTTGTTCTTCCACATTAATGTCTATATTTCTCTATGTTCTTCCCCAGTCATTATTGTGAGAGTAATTATAATCCAGATAATTATAGGTTCTCTTTCATCTGACTCATTCATTATCAAAGGTCTTAAAATGTGTGGGTGCTCGGCATACCATGCATTGATGCATGGAGAAAGGCCGTAGACACCACCTTCCACACTTTGGGTTAAAACAGTCAAGATGGAGCCAACAGCCTGTGACAAAACAATCTTGTTTGTCATACGTTAAACAGATACCATCTTCAACAACAAATTTCGGAACCATCTTTATTTGTCTGACTATTTAGTTTGTAGCACTTTCAACATTTCTAGAGAGAGACATCGTTGAGCTAACCCGGTTGGTTTTTCAGAGTCAAACGTGAAAGAGGACAAATCTTCATCATGCTGTTGTGTGATGCAATCCTTGTTGCTGTATTCCTACAAATAAACCTTGGAAAAACTACAACTTCGGCCCTGTACCGCAAGTGTTTCACTAAATGCCATCACACACACACCCATACACACACAGACACACACCCACCCAATACCACCACGCACGCACACACACACACACACACACACACACACACACCACACACACACACACACACACACACACACACACACACACACACACACACACACACACACACACACACACACACACACACACACACACACACACACACATTATTTCTGAGAGTAAGTGGTATAGCAACGGCTCACTGCTCTTGAACACTTAGTTTGTCTCTGTTCAGGGAGCAGAGAAATCCAGCAAACTGCCACCGGTCTCTCTGCTGTGATGTCACAACACACAATAACCAGCGATGGAAATGCCATGCTGTAAATACGGGCTCCGTGGCTCTGCTCTTTATCAGTTGACCAGGTCTCTTGTTTGTCTATGTCAGGTAGACAAATTTGCTACTTTCGAACATGCATTGCGTCAACCCCCTTGCCATGAGCATGTAATGGTATATGTGTGTTGGCAACTTAAACTGATTAGCCGGCATTTTATTTTTGCCGCTGAGACTCTGATACTATTCTAACATTATGGAAAGGATCCCTAGATCCCTAGAATGCTTTTTTTTCTTTACCTCTCGCTTGATCCCCTTCTTTTTGTTATTGTGTCTAACCAAGTTTCGCACAAGTAGGAATCGCGCTTTGAAATCTTGCTGTTGCGGGAACGTTCCGGATTGTCATTACAATCTCAACTCTCCTTCACTCTCATAATAGTATTTTAGATGTCACTAAGTTATGTAGTCCAACACAACAAACTTTCCTCTTTGCGGCTCCCACTCCTTTGGCAACTCAACTCTCACAAGACTTCTCTCTGAGAGAGACTTGTTTAGAATCAAACAGAACAAAATCAAGGCGAAGATAAAAAATCGTTTTATTACTCGGGATCCTTCTCATAACGTGGCAATCTAATGTCAGCCTCACTGGAATAAACAGGCAGTTTTAGAGGACTTACATCAACAGGGCGGTGTTGCACCAAGGGATGACAATGTGGCACGTTTTGCACATATTGCGGATCCAGCGTTCAAAAAATTATTGATGTGTGCATTACTCCCTTGGATCCCAAGTAATTAAACAATGTAATAAAATAACACAAATGTCATATTGTCCTTTAGCATGCATTCAGTTTGAGGCCATTGGGACTGTGATGCCCATTTCAGTTCTAAGACCGATATTATGTAAACAAAACACAGACACACACAAACACACACACACACACACACTCAACAACAAACCAACCAAAACTTATTATATTCACCACACTGGTTATAATTGATTGGACACAATACTAAATGCTTTAATATATAATCATCAGTAATTCATATACTGTATATGAATAGATAATGACCTTGCATGCCAAAATGTGTGATATTATAAATAGATCAATTTAAATTACAACACTCCATCATCTCATCTCATCGTCATCGCTTATTCGGAGTC
>OLKM01003609.1:0-12500 GCA_900291075.1 Melanogrammus aeglefinus | reverse complement strand
GAGGCGTGTCAGCGGAAAAGCAGAGGTGTGTTCCCGCTGTTAAACCGATTCTGCGACCTAACGAAAAGTGTGACCCACGGGACAGAGTTTCACATTTTCTGCAGCATGCAGAAGTTTTGAACTCGAAAAAAACCTTGTGCATTATAACAAAAACTAAACTAAAATATAAGATCTTTCCCCACCGGTGGGTCTTTCTTTTTCTTGATCGTAAATTCTAGACAGCAGCTTTTAACACCGGTGTAACACCGTGCAGATGATACATGGTGCAATCTTACAGATTGATTTGCAATTGCGCCACTGACTGGTTAATGAATCGCCTAGCGACAGCGTAGTTGGTTATTGCTATTTGACGTTGCCAGTCAGAGCGGTCGATATGTAGCAAGCTTACACACGATAGGCTAACACAGCACAAACATGCAAAAAAAGTGCCCTAATTAAAATTATTTGATGTTTAAAGATTGTTCATATGTGTGAAAATTGCATAGAAATAGGCATGTGGTATTGTGGATTTTTTTTTTTCCATAGGCTTCTGAATGAACACTGTAGTAGGCTATGCCATGCTTTAAAATAATAATAATAAATAATAATATAAAATAATAATAATAATAATAATACATCATAATAATACACCGTGCAAAGTAGTAATCCCAGCCTTCCTTCAAAAACTAAATATCGTTTTGAGGTAAATGATAATGTTGGTTAAATTATTTGAGAAAGAACAGGCTGATACAGCGGTAATAAGTTTTAACTTTTAAAATCAATGCATCTGCCAAATGCATTGATAACTTTTTCTTATCTCCTTAATTGTCCTCCTTACAAAGCCCTGACAAATGTTACTAGATTGGTTTCTCGAAGTATCAGGGCCTGTTTCCCGAAAGCATCATTAGCCTAACGTGATCGGTGAAGTGCGTCTTACGAGCATCTTACAGTTTCACACACGTTTCCCGAAAGCATCGTGTTGGTAACGAACGTTCTGGTGAAAAATGCTTTGTTAGCTAACGAAGGACTCCAGGGTACTCATGGGTGCTAAGAGCATCGTTAGCCTACTATAGCCTCAGTGGCGCAATTTCGCAACCAAAAACATGTGATTACCGCCAATATATTACTCATAGACTGCGGTTAGGATTTAAACAGCAAAAGATAGAGACAAGTTAGAAGTCAACAACAACATCATTTATTTGCAGCAATTAAAATCGAAAAACGCATGCGCAGCCGAAATATACCTATCAAACACACACGTCACAAGGCATATGATAAAATAAAATGATTCCTTGTTCTTGTGTGGGAGGTCACTTTCGCGTGCACTTGTTGTCTCCATCTGATTTTAATTCAACCATCTTGGTTACAATTTCCTCATACTGATCAATGACAGAAGACATAGGCTACAGTAGACATGCATCATGCTGAGACCAGCAGGTGAGAATTTCTGCAGGCGTTTGTTTTGTTGCGGATTGTTTTGCATTACCACTGTACGGCACTTTGGTGAGGCTGTGATGAAGTTCACTATTTATTGGACCCTGTTTAGACTAGGGATGCACCGGAATTTTCGGTTTCGGGCCGAAATACTTTATCACCGAAACAGCCGAACAGAAATTTGTGACTGATGCAAAACAAAAAGGCGCGGCCAGCCCACGCTGTCTGGATAAAGCGCCAATATGTTTGTGCGGTGTGGAACTTTTTCAATGTTTCCATGAGAAAAGACCCCACGTATAACTAGTTGCAAAAATGCAATGCCTTGATTTTAAGGAAGTTAGTACACAGTCTTAGCCATAAATGCAATGGCACTACTAGGGTTGACGCGGTGTGGACTTTTCACACCGATTTGATACACCGTGATACCGGGTAGAGTATGGTATAAACTTTGAAACTAGGTCAACCGCCATCTTCTCCCTCAACTCTCCTCTCACACTCGGTGACAGCGTCTGCCAGCGGGCCAATTCTCGGTGACACGCGTCTTCTCATAACGTCTCTATTATATAAAGAGTATAGTAATATAATTGTCACGGGAGCTTCTCGTAGGGATTGGGCTTCACGGGTTTGTTAACCGGCGTTGCTATGGTTACCAGTCTCGCGTGTTCCAACGCAATATCAGAGTAGCCTATCTATCAGTTATGCTTGTGTGTGTGTGTGTGTGTGTTGGTGTGTGTGTGTGTTGTGTGTCTGTGTGTGTGTGTGTGTTGGTGTTGTGTGTGTGTGTGTGTGTGTAGTATGTATGTATGTATGGTATGTATGTAGTTATGTATGTAGGCCTACTATATAATACATACACACACACCCTAATAGATAGGCTACCTAATTATATAACCATTTAAAAAAGCAAGCACCCTAAATGTACTAATAATTGGCATTATTTCTTTTGGGTGTTTCGGTTTTCGGCCTTGGTTTCCTCATTTTCGGTTTTCGTTTCGGCCAAGAATTTTCATTTCGGTGCACTCCCTAGTCTGGATAACAAAACATCCCTGACCATATGGTTATGTGTTTGTAGTCTAAACTCAGACGTGAAGTCATATTTGCATGCGGGGTGTCTTTATTCCATAAAAAATGAACCAAGAAAGCCTGCGCCATGACGAACAGGGATTGAACCACTCCTCGTTTTACACAGGAAATTGAGATAAAGAAGGTGAAATGGTCGCGTCGCGTGCCAAGCTGCGACCGAACCGGTGTAAAAAAGACCAATAGCCTACTCTTCATTCTGCCCAACCATATGGGCAGGATCTAGACCAGGGTCAGCAAGCCTTTCAACATGTGCAAGGCCAGTTTAACATTTTCTCGCTAATGAGTGTGCCATAAGAAAAAAAAAATTAAGCTGAATTATAAAAGGGACCAAAAACATTTCCAGAAGACCTGGAATTGTACTATTTCCATATAGTCCACAATCATGCGTCAACATTTTAAATGTTTTTTTGGTTGTTATATTTGCAACATGGGCTTACAAATTCTAATTACATACAGTATGTCCCATCATAAAACAACATTTTCAGAAACTCATTCAAAAACATATTTGCACTGTGAAAAATCAAAAAAACAAGAATATATAAGAATGTTGGAACTATCCACATCAATGTCTTTAAGACATGTACTGCTTTGCGAAACCATGTGAAGGCGATGCGTACAGGCCACTTGCAACAATATTTTAAATATTCTCCTCTATTACTTACCAACAACATGGGTTAAAAACATAATTGATCCCATTTCAAAACACTCCTTTCTGTAACTAATTTCAACATATTTGCACTGGGAGGAAATGCCCAGAACAGTGTTAATAGATTGTCTGTGACGCATTCGTGCGCTTGTGAAGTCTTTTTATTTCTTCAAGTGTGCCAATGATTATGCGGCCCGTCCAGTTGGTGGCATGCAAGCCTAGGGTGGCCGACCCCTGATCTAGACCAAGCTCTCCTAACGGTTCGAGCCAATAGTTTCCAAAATCAGCACATTTAAGATAAAGTAGTTGTCACACAAGCTATTTTGGATTTTTGTAACACAGAATTATTTCAGGGGGGGAAATGCCATGAAAAAATGTATGCACAGTGCGTTCAGGATTAGGACTGAATAAGCATATGTCCGGCCTAGGCCAATCAATTTGTGTTTGTATAATCTTAGCATTCATATTATTGGAGTCTCCTATTCTGTCTTCTATCTTGTAGGCTACTCGGCTGGTGCTTCTGATGGGAGGAGATATTAACCCTTTTTAACCCATTTTCTCCTCACAACATTCTGCTGCGTCTCCCGTACATAGCCCGTTTCAGCACCGTGTCAGTAGTTTCAGACTCCTAACAGCGCTGTGAGTGCAGTGAACGGCGCGTTATGGGAGGTAGTTTCGTAGCAAAATGTTTGTTAGCCCTGTAAACTGCAGAATTGAAATGCGTACATAAAAGTCACAGTAAATCTGAGTCATAATATATGTTAATTTTTGCCATGTGTTCTCTAAGTCACAATTGTTAACAGTACATTTGAATTCGTAAAAAAAAATTCTACCATTGGAAACACAAAAATAGGCTCGCGAGCACCGTGTGTTCATAATCTGAGAACATGCCCAAATTGTAAATAAGCGATCACAGAAGTTTACGTCTGTAAAAAATGTCATCACAAATACATAGTGATTTTGAACGCTATGTGAATTCAGCATTTTACAATTGAGCGAGCAGCAAGCGATCCATACGCATTACAATGCTACTGCTCATCTGCCCTGCAATCTCAGCTGTGGTTTTTTTGCAGTAGTTTGCGCCCAAACCGTCTCGGTGGAATAAGTGTAGCAAAGAGTATTCATATCCGTAGATGCCAGAATGGCGTGGGCGGGGACAAAAAAGTTCTGCCCATATTTCCTATATTCAAGTATATGAAAGTCGCCGGGCAGGGAATCGCAGTTCTCAATTACGATGGGACCGCACTGTGTGCCAGCCGTGGACCTAATAAAGATCGCAGGCATACTTGTGTCTGCCCTGGCATTGGAAAGTTGTGTTATGTTGGCGACGGGTTGTGGCATGGTGGCCTGTACTCTTTAAGAGGGAATTTCTCTAAGGGGAGGGGCTGTTTAGTCAGGTGACCAGGAAGTCATCAAGCACGTTATTCACATAGAGAGATGCAGGATCGACAGCTTGATCAGCTCTATCCATTAATGGCCGTTCAGACTACGACGACGATGTTCAGCCGCGATATTTGCCCCGATCTCTTTGTCGCAGACAAATTGTGCGAGATCGTACACGATTCTGACAGGGTCGGCGACGAGACGAGGTCTTGGATAATGGGACTAGTGCTTGCGTATGTCGATGCTTGCGATCTAGGCGGATTTTTCGTCTGCGACGTTCAATAATCCCACGCACGACAAGATTGCATGTCAGCATTGTTGGGGAATCGCATAATGTAGCCATCATGAGGAAACCCACCCCATTGCGTGACGGAACCCTACGAACAGCTGGAGCTCAGTGTTTACCAACTGACTCACTGCACGACGCTGAGTACACAGTAACTACTACAAAAATGAATGCGATCAATACAAGAAAGATTGCTAAGAATAAAACGAGAGAAGAATGGGACCAACAATGAGGAGACAACTGATTGTTGAAATTGCGGCAGTATTTGTACTCGCTCATATCATGCGCACGCAACACTACTGTGAGGAGTGGCTGCAAATAAGCAGATATAAAACTACTGCAGAACTTTTTGACAAAAATTAAAAAACATTATTTCAGTTTGTAACCTTGATTTCAAAAATGATCTGTAAAGCGTGAATGATACAGTAAGAAGCATGCGCACCTCGAATCTGGTGTGTTGGCCAGTCTTCGCGACGAGACAACGCCGTATTTCGTGCTCTGGACGGTATAGTGTGAACATGTTAATCGTGAGAGAATGTCTGAGAATGTGTAGTCTAACCGGCCCATTAGGATGCATTCTCACATTTCTTGTGTGTTAAAGCAATTTCTGTAAGTATTTATTATTCATTTCGCATGTGGTGAATGTATAGATTTACTTCTTATGCTTACTGTAGCTTATATCAACACTTACCTTATGGTTTTGATTGGTTTTACAGTTTCACGAATTACCAATAAACTACATGAGTAATCTCAACAAGCCTTGGAGTTTTTTGGGAAATGTTTAACTGAGTGAGGTAGTACTCTTGCTTGGCTAGCGAGACCCATTAACAATACTCTCTGCGTGGTGATACGTTCCTTCTGAGAAGTGAAAAGGGCATCCTACTGAACGGCGGTGGTATCCTACATTATGTGATAACATGAATTGACTTTGAGTTCAAGTGAAGTTCCGCCAAAAGTATTGCATTAACGAATACGCCAATGTCCTTCAATGATTAATGGTCGCAATAGAACATAATTTAGAAATGTCTTTGATGCCGCTCGCGCCTGTGTGATGTTCCAACAAAAATATAAAAAAATATCTTGAATCCCCCCACTACTGCGCCCAAGATGATTCGAAAATGTTATAGCGCTGTTTGACCAGGGTAAAATGACAATGTCTAATGCGACACCAGCAGATAGATAGGGCTAGTGGTACTTCATCGCTTGTCCATTGAGCACATATTGCGGCATTTTAATGCCACATACTTTGGGGTATCACTTGAACTAATCATTCATTACTACAAATAAATTAGAGACCCCACTCGGTGTCAGTAGGACGCCCTCTTCACATGGTGGGTCCCAGTGTAGATTTGAGAAATGCATCCCTGCCGGCGACTTTCATGTTGTTAGGGAAATTATGGGCGGAACCTATTTGGTCCCGCCGACCGGACGCTCTGGCATCTACGGATACAAATACTTCTTTGCTACAATCTTTACCACCTAGACGTGTATGCAAAACTACCTGCAAAAAACCCCAACAGCTGACACTGTGCGAGCAGCGGTTCCTACAGGTTTGTCAGATCAAATGTCAAGTCTTTTTTTAAGTCCTCTTTTAAGGCAACACTTATATAAAATTAATACCTATTTCCACGGCCTATTTCACACAGACCCAAACGACAACGTTTGTTCTCAAATTTGTTAATTTATTCAACCAATGTTGAAAAATGTGGACGTAAAGCATTATGGAATGATGGAACATTACAGCATAGTGGGAGTACTTACGCCAACAGCACAGACTCTGAACAATAAACAATGAAAATCTAACTCACAATAATATAAAATTATGATCACTCAGTCACTCCTAAGTTCTGCACTCTTAGCACGAGATCTCTTTATCAAGAGAGACCAGTTCTGCCAACTCTCCTTATGGCCTCTCGCAGGATGTTTGACCTGGGTGATCCAGGCCAGCCATCTGCTTCCCTGCCTTCGCTTCAGCCTCCTCAGCCATCTTGTCCGCATCCTAGCCAACCTCAGATACTCTGTCACACCTCCTCTTAACCTTAGCTCCTCAAGACAGTCCTCTGCCTTCCTTCTCTTGAGAGCCTGCCTTTTGCCTCCCTGTTCTTCTTTTGTCTCCAGATGGGTACGATACCTTGTCCTGCCCTGGCTACACTTTTCCAGTAGCGGTTTCTGAGTGGAACCTGGGGTATCGGGTTGGGGAAAGAGAACCAGATTTCAGTGACAAACTCAAAGAGCACAAACTATGTGTGATTCTATACAACTTTAGTCAACAGCATATTACTAGTCCCAGAGAGGATCATCTTACCTTGGTACACCTCCATGTTGTATTGATGAAGTCACAACACCAGTCTCCTGTGATCCACAGTACTCTCCTCCATTATTCAGACTCCACCTCTTTATTGATTGAGAATCCACGCTCAACTGTAGCTTGACCGTGGGAGAGGATGAGCAGCTTCTTGCAGAAGGCCCACAGCTCGGGATAAGGCTCCATGGCGCTGCTCAGGAAGATGTCCAGCCTCTTCTGCATGGGTTGAAAGGAGAGAAAGTCCTCACTCCGGCTCTCCAAGGACAGGAGACTGTCAAACTGCTGCAGTATGACATCCCCTACGACAAAACAAATGAGAATAGTAGAAAAACATTGATAAATCATTGGGCATTACCAGCAAAGTAGATTGAGGATAAATTCATGTGTAGCCTATATAATTTGCCTATTCTTACCAAAGAGAGTATCAGTAAGCGGTTTGTCCTGGAGAAACCTTTGAACCAGCCCTTCATGTGATTCCTGCCTCTATCTGGTTCTTATACATTACGTGACGGATCCAGGCACACCTCTGCCTAACAGTCAGATACTTGAGGGGGCTCTTGTCCTGCACTTTCTTGATCATGGTTACTCCAGTCCCTGCATGCACTCTCTCTTGAACCGAGCCACTCCGAGTTCGCACTTTGATTTCTCTAGAGAGGAGAAATTAGCGCATGAATATAGAACATGTGTCTTCAATGACCTGGTTACCCTACACCATTTGTAAATGATCTTTTGAAAACATCCACACTACCTTAAGGACTGACTCTGCACCTAGACCAATGCTGATGTCTTGTGGGCTGAGCCAGATGGTCTTGTCTTGTGACATCCATTTGGTCCAGCTGCAGGGACAGTGATATCGGTGTAGTACTCTCGTTTTATGAAGCGTCTGAGTAGACTTGTCAACAGACAAACACATAAGATGTCTGGGCGGAACATCTTAATCACCCAACATCAAATTATCTTATGATGATGGCCACAGAGTAGCCACTATTTTTACACTTCCTAACCACAAACCCATTTTGTCATATGGATCAATTGAGCCCAATCAGGGGATATATGACGTTAAGTAATTGTTAACCATCACAACTCGGTCAGGTCCGCTCTTGGGGAGGAATGGGAGCACAGGCTCATTCGTCTGATATTTTTTCAGGGAAGGGATGAAGGTCCTGGCAATTGCTGCGTAGAACTGGCAATTTGGCCAAGACGAGTGGTATCCTTTATGGCTGCTGCAAGTGTGTCATATGATGCTGAGAAAAAGACATTCAGACAGTCAACATTTAACTTATGACAAGCGCCAACACCACGCCAGGGTTAGGCATAGACGCACAGACCCTATCTTCACCATTAAGAAGGGTCCCTACCTGTTCGGTTGCGGCGAGTCTCTTTTGTTTTTCACGCTTCCATGTCACAGGAGGACAGTGACTGCGCCAGATGCCAGGCTTCTCTCCACTAACCGGAACGGCTGTTTCTCTACCCCACCGTCATCGTGCGCCATGCATGTAGACGAGGATCACACCTTCTGGGTCGATCCGTTGGCTGACTGGCTCATGTAATCCTCTTCCTGGAGGCCGTATTGTGAACAATGTGGTGGCGACTTGTCTCAGTTCTTTGCTCCAGCTGCCATACAGGTGAAACCACACTTGACGGCGCTTGTGTTAGGATCTCGCTCGTAGCGCCACTCACTCTCCCCTACATCTTAACGAGCTGACTAGACTAAAGGGTTCACATTGCAACTTGATATTTACGAACCAAATTGAGAACTTTTGAAAAGTGTTTATTCAATGTTAGAGTGACACAAATAAAAGATACATCTTGTTTATATTACTAATGGGTATCAGAAACCTCACCCACCAAGCACACAGGACTCAGCATAGACGAGGTAGTAAAACTCCGTCACCTCCAGTACTGCTAGACTATGAATCTTGGTGCTGGCAAAAAAACGTACGAGAAGTTCTTGGCCAATTCACAGTTGAGTGGCGCATCCATTGAAAATAGGACACCAAGTTCCTGGAGGTTCAGGTTGTGTCGCAGTAAACATTTCCGAAAAAAGGGCTGTCCTTGTTCTTACTAAAATAGAGGACTAGGTGGAGCTCACATATTGACAGCACACCACACACTGACAACACACACACACACGCAGAACACAACCACACACAACACACACACACACACAATTCGACACACTTGATTCAGGACGAACGGAACCAACAGCACATGGATTCGCTTCCACAGGAAAAACTAAGGGAACGTCATCTAACTTAGAGCTACAATAACGGCGTATAAAAGTCTATTAAAATTCTTCAACAAAAATGTTGCGAACGCATAAGCTGTCATAATCCGGTTCCAGGGAGTAATAATAGGGATGTAGAAGTCTCATTTTCTGTGTGGTGTTGTGGTTTCTGGATGAACGGGTATCTCGATTAATCGCTCGGTGCAAAAAAACCAAACGAGTATCCGAAGCCTGAAAAGAAATGGCATTCGGGCCAGCCCTAATTTTGGTAATGAAACATTAAAACACTGCCGGCTTATGGTCCAGTGCCAAACGTCTTTATATGTATACAGCATTGCACTTCACATTTTAGACTGCTGCAGGTTTATACTCGTGTGCGCCTGATGACAGTTGCGGGGAAAATACGGTAATGTTGCATTTTGGACAAAAGCGTCTGCCAAGTACATAAACACATAAACATTGTTAAGGAAAGTAGAGTAAAAAGGGTCATGCTTACTTTGAGATGTGACAGCAGGTCTTGTGCAGTGGAATGTCCCATAAACTGGGAGCCCAGATATCTGGACTGAACCTGTCCCTCGTTCCAGAAGCGGACATGCACATCCAGCTGTTTGTTTTTCGTAGTCTCGTTGAGACTCTCGTCGAACATCAGAACGAACGGCGATTTGTTGACTTGGGACACCAGTTCCTCTTGTTATATAAGACAGCCTAGAAACGCAAACTTATGGCTATTACGCCGTTCTTTGTCAGGACTGTCACAAGTTAATGTCTGCTCAATGGCTACGCGAAGGTCCGGAGATCTGGGAAGCACATGCATTTGAACAGCTCTGGAAATACTGTCATTACCACTTGTAAGACTGGGTTTGTTTGGGAGATGGTAGTTTAGATTCACACACCTCTTGAACCTTCATTAGGGGGTGTTCGCGACTCGCCAAAAGTGATCGTTGGCGCTTTCAGCATCCACTCTAGTCCGTTGCGTAATTTGGAGAGGGCTGTGCTGTATCACTGCCTATGTTGCCTGGCAGTGTCGGACTGGTTATTGCTTCTTGCTTTCTTGATTCAGGCACAACGAGCTTGGCTGGCCAACGCTAGCAGAAAACAGCTCGCGATGGAGAGGAGTGTTTGATATTCCCTTTTATGAGATAGAAATGTGCTTGGACGATTGGCATGGACTCTAACGAGGCCTTCAAGCCATCGTACCAAGCTGATAGGTGCGGGTGATCACCGGCTGGGTTGGGGAGTTCAGCAGGCCACGCCCCCGTACATGAAACAGAACATGACAGACAGACAAGACAAACAGAGAAAACTAGCGGCAGCTAGGATCCGGTGGGAGAGACCGTGACAATAGATAGGCTAGTGGTACTCATGCTTGTCCATTGAGCACATTTGCGGCATGTTAATGCAATACTTTGGGGGTATTCACTTGAACTAAGTCATTTCATTTAACATAATAATATAGGATACCCACGTCCGTTCAGTAGGACGCCCTCTTCACATGGTGGGTCCCAGTGTAATTTGAGAAATGCATCCCTGCCGGCGACTTTCATTGGATTAGGAAATTATGGGCGGAACTATTTTGTCCCGCCCACGGACGCTCTGGCATCTACGGATACAAATACTTTTGCTACACATTTACCACCTAGACGTGTTGCAAAACTACCTGCAAAAAACCCCACAGCTGACACTTGCAGGAGCAGATTCGAGCAGTTATAACGATGCACTTGTGCTCGCTCATAAAAATGCTGAATCAACATATCGTTCTTTATCATTTTATTTGTGAAGACATTTTTCACAGATGTGCAACTTCTGATGCATTAATTCAAATTTGGGCATGTTCTCAGATTATGAAACACGGGTGTGGGAATGTGTTTCGCACCACCTGCGCTGCAATGCATACTAGTAGACCCTATTTTGTGTTTACAATGGTGGAAAAAATATTTACGACTACAAATGTACTGTTACACATTTGTGACTTTAGAGTACACATGCAAAATAAGTATATATACAACTTCAAATTTACTGTGACTTTAGTGTACGCATTCAAATTCTGCAGTTACAGGTGCTAAAGACTTTTGCTACAATAATGCCTTCATACGTGCGTTCATGTAAGGAGGAGTTTCGGGAAACGCTCCAAAAAAATTCACGAGATCTATCCTGAGAATGATCGTATGATCGAAGATTCGCGGTTATCGGGAAACGAGGCCCAGGTCTAAAACCCAATTACGAGAAATGTAACGTTCTTCGAATTGGGTCACTTAAAGGGACAATTTTTTCTTTGCATTGTAGTCTACCAATAAAATGGACTGATGGACCAGTAGACATTTTGGGTAGTCACATACCACATAACATCACTGAAATAATGAATATGAATTTCAATAATGAATTAAGAAAACAGGAAAATACTCTGCAACCTTGGAAGGGGATAATGTTGACACTGTATGGCAAAGTTCCGCTGTTCAACTCATTGGTTGTGTCTCAATTTACTTATTTGTTAATGAGCTTACCAACCCCTTCAGAGCATCTCTTTAAGTCATATGAACAGAAAATATTTTAATTTATTTGGGTTAAGAAGCCGAACAAGATAAAAAGAAAGTACGTATGCAATGATTATGACTATGGTGGCCTAAAAATTCTAAATATTGAAGCTCTAAACTTTTCATTAAAGGCTCATCTTATCCCAAAATTGTATTTGAATCCAAAAAAGTTTACTAGCAGGTTAATGGAATATGCAGACCCTTTGTGTGAAAATAGATTATTTCCCTTTTTACAAATGCCACCTTCAAATGTTTATTTTGATAGATAGTACACTGATTGGAATGTCTCCCTTCCTGAAAGATGAGAGTTGGTAATATGGTGTCAGTATAACCCACCTGATGCAAGAAAAACCTTTCTTATGGAAAATAATGTTTGAAAAGAAAATTGTATTTTCAAAGGACATTGTGCGTGATGATGGAAATATGACATACTGTAAATTTGTCAAGATCTATGGAAACATCTGCTCCATCCAGAATTTCAACCAGCTGACTGGATCCCTTCCCACAAATTTGAAGAAAAAAAAATCAAGGATGGTCTTTCTTAACCAATATAAATTGGTTAAGAAATATTAAATAAAATAAAAGTACATATCATTTTTACATGATTTCAAACTCACTTCTGGCTC
>OLKM01003608.1:12500-23172 GCA_900291075.1 Melanogrammus aeglefinus | reverse complement strand
TCTTTCTTTCTTTCTTTCTTTCTTTCTTTCTTTCTTTCTTTCTTTCTTTCTTTCTTTCTTTCTTTCTTTCTTTCTTTCTTTCTTTCTTTCTTTCTTTCTTTCTTTCTTTCTTTCTTTCTTAATTTCTCTCTCTCCCAGATGACCGGTTCAACAACTGTTTTTCCTTCTTCACCTCTCCCTCCCTCCTCCATCCGCTCTCCTCCATTCTCTCTCTCCCCCTCTCCCCCCTTTCTCTTCCTTCATCCCGTTCCTCTCCTCTTCCGTCTGCTTTCCCTCTGCTCACCACATCCTCTCCTCCATCCCCTAGTAGTCTTTCTCTCTATCCACCCCCCCCCCCCCACCTCCTTCCCCATCCAGAGGAGGCGACACCAGCCATCAGGTTCCATCTATCTATGTGTACGTCGCCAATTAGGGTGCCGTGGCAGCCAAATGCCAGCCATGTCCCCCAGCTACACACACACACACACACGCACAAACACACAGCGGCGAAGACACTCAGCGGCTGTACCCTGACAAAAAAACAGCCAGGGAACAAATCACATCATAATTTATAATCCGGCTGTGCTAAAATCTCGTTATATTGCCGAGATCTGAATTTAGCGGCGCAAGGAGCCGCGGGGAAACCAGGGCTATAAATTCCGCCGGTCGTAAATTATTAAAGTAAAGATAGAAATGACCATGGGCTGCCCGGCCCGGCGGTAAATCAGGCCTCAAACACAGTTTGTTTAAGGAATTAAGTGCAGCGGCGTTGTGGCGGCGTATTACGGAGGATTGGGTGTAACTCGTGAGGAGCGAGGAGGTGTCGGAGGAGGGGGTTGCCGGTTTGATTGCCGCAGGATCAGACGGCTGGAAAGTTGCTTTTCGTCCACCGAACAAGGACGGGCATTGTTGGTCTCTAGTGAGAGTGAGGTGTGTTTGAAAATGGCCGGGTTGCACTCTGGCCTCAGCCCATGTCAAATGACAGTGCTTGCTCATGTGCAGGAAACCTATTTTGGAAGCACACATGGTACATGTTTGTTTAGTTCTTATGTTTCATGTAGCTGATGTGAGATCCAGTCAATCTGTCTGTCTGCCTTTCTGTGCCTCTGTTATTCAGTCGGTTTGCCTGTCTTTCTGTCTATCTGCCAATCTGTCTGTCTGCCGGTCTTCCTTCTCTCTATCTGAATCTTTGCCTGCGTGTCTGTCTGTCCGTCCATCTGTCTGCCTGTTGTTGTCTCCATTTGTCCGCCCATCCCTGTCTCTCTGTCTGTCTCGCTGTCTGTCTATCTGGCCCTCGTATTGTCGACACATCCATCCTTTCAAAATGTATCCTACTACGGGCCTTCAAACAAACCATTCTGAATCAAACCAACAATCTTACCAAAGCAGCAGGCTAATTTCGAATCAGCAATTTATTTATTTTTCACTTTTGATGGAAACGTGTTAACAAGCTTGTCAATGGTTGTAGAGACTGCCAGGATCAGGTGGGATAGGCTTGAGGTTATCTTCAGCCACAAAGCAGCTGGGGCTGTCGTCTCCGGTCTGTATTCTCACCCTCTCGCGCCCACACCGCCGTGGCCCACCATGCCATCACCACGTCCCCTAATGGCCGCCCGCTCCAGACGGTCAACAGTGGAGGACAAACGTGTTTCTTCTTCACAAAAAAACAAACTGCACTATCCTTTTCCTTTGTTTGTGTTTCTTTCCACTTCTTAGCGTTGGGGCAAACTTGTGGGCCACAACGTCAGTGTGGACGGGTTCTCCCTCTTCTCTTCTTGTTGTCGTAGTTTAGGGAATGCTTAGATGGTGTTTGATGAGCAAACAATGCTCTCAGACGGATCAAAACTCTGGGAAAAGCGAATCAGCCAATAATCACTAAGCATTTTAGAGCAGTAAAGGGTGTATGTGTGTGTGTGTGTGTGTGTGTGTGTGTGTGTGTGTGGGTGTGGGTGTGGGTGTGGGTGTGGGTGTGGGTGTGGGTGGGTCGAGGTTAGTGAAATACTTCCTTGTCACAGTACACAGAGCAGTGGCATTTAGAAACATTAGCTGGGTGGGGGGTTGGCGTTAGACTTTGAAAGGAGCGGGACCTAATACATAGATGGTCCTCTTCCTTCAGCCTGCCCCATTGACTCCACACTGAGCCTATTAGCAAAACAACACATTGCTAATAGCACTGCTATAGTGGCTCCCCCTCTCCTTGTACCTCATATGTATGTGGGACCACCCAGACATACACACACTCACAACACACACACACACACACACACACACACACACACACACACACACACACACACACACACACACACACACACACACACACACACACACACACACACACACCCAACAACGTACACACAGATAGGTTCCCACGCCTTCTCAAACCACTGGTGCGTTATGAAGTCCATGCTAAACAGGTGATTTGGTTTGGAGTCTGTATTGAGTCCATGTTATTAGGCTTCTCAGGATACGGCTGGGGTAAGGATAGAAAGACAACTTTACAGCACATTGTGTACATCTTCAAACTAAAGGGCCTGCTGATCTAACGTTCTACAGAAAACAGGCCTATTTAAATGGTCACATTTAAAACTTTGCAAACCTGGTAATGTATTTCTTTGACTTGAGAGTGTATTTAGTAAATGCTTATAATGTTGCTAATTTTGCGTGATATGTGGATTGAACGATTTGAAAAATCTTTTTAATAACAGCACTAAAGGTTAATGTATTTATTACTGAAAATGATATTCAAAAGCCAAAAGAGACGTTGTTAAGATCCTGCTCAGGTGGTGCTTTGTATCTTTGGGTCTAGCGTTCTTCAATTCCCTCAGCGGCCAGAAGGGGGGTGTCGTGGAGAGGCAGAGCAAGGGGCATCCTGGACACAATGCTGCCGCGAGCCTCGCTCTCCCCGAGCCAAGAGACGTCCGCAACGAAACATCTATCTCTTTCTTTCTCTCTCTCTCTCTCTCTCTCTCTCTCTCTCTCTCTCTCTCTCTCTCTCTCTCTCTCTCTCTCTCTCTCTCTCTCTCTCTCTCTCTCTCTCTCTCTCTCTCTCTCTCTCTCTCTCTCTCTCTCTCTCTCTCTCTCTCTCTCTCTCTCTCTCTCTCTTATTTATTAAACCTATTTGCCTAGGTTAGCACCCTCATTGTCGAATGGCATGTCTCTCTCTCTCTCTCTCTCTCTCTCTCTCTCTTATTTATTAAACCTATTTGCCTAGGTTAGCACCCTCATTGTCGAATGGCATGTCCCAATACTTAGACTCACATAAAAAATAAAAAATAGCAAAAATAAAAGGTCACTTTCTTCCTTTTAAATTTTTTTCAGAAGTGCTTAAAAAGTAGAATATATAGAGATACTAGACACACTTATATGCCCGTAAGTTTTGTGATATTTCGGTAGATTTTCCCAGTACCATGGAGGCCTGCTCTCATGTTGACCGTGCTGGTCGGTGTCGAGTGACTTCCACGGGTGATTCAGGGAGCTGTCAGATGCGTCACAGCGGAGGCAGTGACTGCGAGTTAACTAACTTTGCTCGCCTCCCCTCTCCCCTTTCTGTCTCCGAGGAGAGATTCTAATGCGCACTTTTTAAGAGTGTCTCGTAGTAGTAGTAGTCCACCCCTTTTGTTTAGAAGTTGACTTCATTGGCTTCGTGGCAAGTCTCTCGAACGGCAAAGGAGGGGGGGGGGGGGGAGGATAGAGAGAGAGAGAGAGAGAGAGAGAGAGAGAGAGAGAGAGAGAGAGAGAGCGAAGAGAGTAGAGAGAGAGAGAGAGAGAGAGAGAGAGAGAGAGAGAGAGAGAGAGAGAGAGCTAATTCATTCACTTGCTCACAAAGCGCACTGAAATCACCCAGGGGAACGGACGCGCAGACAGAAGAAGAGAGAGAGAGAGAGAGAGAGAGAGAGAGAGAGAGAGAGAGAGAGAGAGAGAGAGAGAGAGAGAGAGAGAGGGGAGAGAGAGAGAGAGAGAGAGAGAGAGAGAGAGCGAGAGAGAGAGAGCGAGAGGCGAGAGCGCAGAGAGAGGAGAGAGAGAGCAAGAGAGGGGGGGGGGGGGGGACGTTTGCGAAAGTGTGGAAAAGAAGAGAAAGAGGATGTCAGTCATCGAGCGACCCGAGCGCGGCAGCACTGCACCTTGTAGCAAGCAGCAGCAGCACTAGCGCGCGCACCAGCACCCACCCACCCACACCACCAACCAGCCAGCCACCAGCCACCCCCACCCCTGTTAAGCCGTGTTCAGAGCCAGCCTCGTCCTGCGAGACCCACACACGTCGCTACAGAGATCCTAATCTCTGCCGTCCTCAACGGCTTCACTCCTCTCTCTCTCTCTCTTCCTCCCCCTATCTCTCCCACTCTCGCTCGCTCTCTGAGATCGTGTCCCTTTCAGTGGAAGGGGCGACACGCAACTGATACTATACTACACCTTATTACAACACGCAGAGGAAACGCCAGCCCCTCTTCAACTGTTTCTCCCACTCTCTCTCTCGCTCTCCACTCTCTCGCTCTCTCCTGTTTCCCTCGCGCTCGGTAACCTAACAGGGAGGTGTTAACTACTTTGCTTCCCACGCGCCTCCCGCCGCATCTCCGGTGTTCTCGCGCAGGACTCAGACCCCCGGCTTCTGTTCCAGACACAGAGAGAGAGAAGCAAAAAGTTTGGCTCGTTGTTGTGAGGATAATAAAAGGAAGCCGAGGATTCGCCCGCTAAACGGAACCGTGCGACCGTGAAGACGTGAGTAGAAAATGTTTGTTTTGATTGAGTTTCACTGATGAGTTTCTCCCTCGACCCCCGCGGTTGTGCTCCGTACGTCTCTCTCTCTTTCACCGGATTTGTTTCCGTTTGTGAACTTTATAACCGAACCCGCGCCTCGGGCTCTCTGTTCACGGCGACGTTTGGAAGCGTGAAAAACTCATGTCACGGTCACTCTCGATTTGTCCGTTCATTTAGAGTGTGTGTTTGCGAGTCGGTGAGTGTGTTCGTGCAAACACGCGCGTGAGGGAGTGTGTGTGCTTGTGTGTGTGTGTGTGTGTGTGTGTGTGTGTGTGTGTGTGTGTGTGTGTGTGTGTGTGTGTGTGTGTGTGTGTGTGTGTGTGTGTGTGTGTGTGTGTGTGTGTGTGTGTGTGTGTGTGTGTGTGTGTGTGTGTGTGTGTCTGTGTGTGTGTGTGTGTGTGTGTGTGTGTTTGTGTGCATCTCCTAAACAACAAACTCTTGGAAACACTTGGATGTTTGCTAGACGATAGTGTGCGTGCGTCAACCGCAGTTTCTTTCCTTCTCCCTTGGCCTCCTCGCTGCATCGTGTGTAAATTAAACAGCGTGTCTAACCCAACCCGACTCCGCCACCAGACAAACACCAACACAGAAGCAAACCATTGGCTTTTTCAACTTTTCACACAACTTTTACCGATTAGATACAGGCAAAGCCATTTTATTCATTCAAATAGCGTTTTAACTAAAACCTTGCTTTTTGTGTGTTGAATTGAGATCACCGAGTTATTTTCACAGTCCTTAGAGGACTCACAAAAAAACGTTTTTTGAATTTTAGAATTTATTAAAAAGGGAATGCAATTTTGTTGGCCTATATGGAGAGGGGTCTAACCCAAAGCCTGGTGATCTTTAAACACGTTTTGGTGAACTATATTTAACCTGATCTGTGATGCTGCATCAATGGGCCTTCTCTCCCACATCATCTTTATATTCTAATCAGAATGAGAGAACACACCACGAACCGTTATTAAAATGAACCCCTATTATTATTCATTAATAATGTGTTTTCTTTCCTCACACTGAATTCAGTATTTAATACGATTTAAATCCCCGGCGTTTAGCCGGTATCAACAGCTCCAATAATCCGCTGGAGCTGGTTTTATTTCAGTGAAGACTCGAGGCATAGCGGCCAATGATTTATTAGTGGCTTCACACGACCGCGAGAAGTTCAGGCTCACAACAACACAATAACCACTTCACCCTTTCATGTATTAAAATACGAAATATGAACACGCAAGTGGACCGCGCGTGTGCGTATCACGCGGTCTTGCTGTTTGCGCGTGGGCTCTATTCTTTTTTTCATCCATTTGACTTTTAACAAAGGTTCTCCCGTTTCTCCACACGAGCGGCAAGCAAACTAAAACAAGGAAACGCTTTTATAATCACATAGTGTCGGCGCGCGTGCATGCAACATACGCGCACACACAGACGCACACACACGCGCGCGCGCGTGCGCAAACGGACACACGCACACGCGAAAACACACGCGCTCGCGCACGGAGTTGAGGAACACCTGTTAACTGAAATGACACATCCTCTGCTAAACGGGCAGCGCGAGCTGCAGGGGTCCCGGGAGCGGAGCGCAGACTGACCATAAACAGCGCAGTGGGTTGAACATATAGAATGTAGGCTATTTACTTTGAACACACGTCCGCATTTTCCAAATACATCGTATTTGATTTAGCTTTAAATTCTCGTTAATGTCTGGATCGACACGTTTTCAAATCATTTGTATTAATTTACTTCTGGTGCTCTTCTTATATTTGGTTTTGCGAGGGATGGTCGTTGTTCTATTCAGTTTCCTTATTTGAAACTTTGTTTAACTAAACTCTAACAACTTCAATTTAGAGGTCGAGTGACTTCTTTTTAAAATGTTATTTGCTTTTTATTCAGTGCAGTATCCCGTCATTCGTTTATTTCTGTAAGAACGAGGCTATCTATAAATCTCTTTCTTATTCGCAGCTTTTCTGTCTGCGTATTCCGGTTGTGTAAGGCTGGAGGGGGGGGTGGGGGGGTCGTCGTCTAAAGACGCAAAATATATGACCTGTTATTTACGACTTCGACACTTAAGCGAAAGTTGAATGATCGATTACTATATTGACACTTTATAAACCTTTCAAATATACATATCCCGACCGAGGCGGAAAAATCAGAGCAGACGAGCAGAGGACTGCGGTCACTCCGGACCCCGGGTCGCCCCCAATTCCACTCGGCTAAAACCTTTACCAGCTTAATTCGCGGTTTAGAGAAATCGGTGATATCCAAATAAACGTCTCTGCTAAACTGAGCAGTGGTAATATGCAAATAGCCCGCAGCTCGATTTTTTTTTAGAGCTAAAGCCTAAGAAAAGTAATGCAGCATAAAATCGAAAACTTAATGTTTTTTATTGTTGGGCACTCCGACCGGCTCTTTGGTCTGTCTTATGTTGGCCAGCTATTTAAATAGATTGGATGTTTTGCAAAATAGCGCGTTCCTACTTTTGAGATAAAGGCTAGGTTTTAGTATTTTGGAGACGTTATGTCCAGCGTTAACAATTGTCCTTTTATTTAGATAGATATTTATGGACTTGCGACCGTTTCTTTGACCATACACGGTCTTATGAATAGCTGAAATATGCTTTAATTTCTGCATTTTAAAGCGTTAATTGAAAATAAGAAAATAGATTTTCTTCAAATCATATTGTTAATTAAACCTGGTGTTTACATTTTCTGATCATTTTAATTATTTTGCTGCATTTACCCTATTATTAAAAACATGAATAATCTTCCAGGTCGACATTATACAAATCTACACCGCTCAGAACGAATTGGTGCAGGCCCATATCGGAAGCTCTTCAATCTCCAATGTTATCCTGATCTTTAAAACCTTGTCACAGGCAATAACAACCACCCTACAGCCTCCTTTTATCTTAAAATATAAAAGTAGGCATTTTTCTAATTAAATTACATCCAGATCTAGGGCCCATTTAGTGTGAAGCCGCCTATCTCCGATCCATCCGACCATTCATCACCGGCGCGAGGAGGCTTCCGATGCTCCTATCATAAATCAGTGTAAACGTCAGCGGTGATAATATCCTTGTTATGCTTTATATTAATACACAGTATGTAAGCCGGGTTTGAATTAAGAGAATGGGCCCACGGTCCCCGTCGGGACCAGATGGATATTAATGGTTGTTTACGGTCGCCGTAACCATAAGCATTCTTCTGCCGCAGCGAGCGACGCTGCAGCTCCTCACGAGACACATTTCAATTCCTTCAACTGATATTGCATTATTGCACGAGAGTAAATGTCGTTAGCCTACACATTGTCAGATTTTTTTAGTTTTTTTTTTTTTAAGTTTTCCGCCTCGTATTTGTATTGATTCATTTATCAAATGCAACCGATTTTAGTTCTTTGCATTTGATGCGGCCTTTCTGCTCATCATATAGTCTTCCTCACTTCAGTGTATTTAGGAAGCCTTATTTAGTCCCCCCTGCACTCTCCCCTGCGACCCCCTTCCTCTCTTCCCTCTCTCGCCCTCTCCTCCTCTCATCGGTCTCTCTCCTCCTCCTCTCCACCTTTCCTCCCAGAGGAATAAAAGACCTATACCGTCTTCTCTCTCTTGTTCTTTTTTTCTCTCCATCTCCCCCTCTCCCCCTCTCTCTCCCTCTCATCTCGCGGCGGCGGGGAAAGTGTTGGCGAAAGGGAGGAGAGAAAAAAGTCGAGCTTGAGAAGAAAAGTAACAGATGATAAATGTGTCCAGTTTCGATTTTTTTCCCTTACTCTCCCCCCTCTCTTGGTCTGCCCCTCGCCTCCTCGCTCCTTCAGCGGCTCGTGTCAGCTGTTATTGCTCGCCATTGATCTCCACCCTCGCGAAGTGAGAAGTGAACTAAAATTAATGTCGATTTCACACCCGCTCCCAGATCGATCAGCAACAGAAGTTATTTTAATCTGGATTTGAATCAACGCTCTATGTTCAAATGTGCATTTTTTTTAACATTTGTTTATTGTGTTTATTCAAAGCAAGTGGAGCGGAGAGTAACGCGAGAGCACTAAGTTGGCTTTAAATGTAATTAAGTGTGGTGCGCGCTCTCTTAACAATAAGGGCGTGTGCGCGCGATAAAGAGTGCATCTAGATACCCCCCCCCCACACACACACACCACACACACCACACCACACACACACACACACCCACACACACACACACACACACACACACACACACACACACACACACACACACACACACACACACACACACACACACACACACACACACACACACACACACACACACACACACACACACACACACACACACACACACACACACACACACACACACACACACACTCCGATTCAGTCTTTCTGAGAGAGAGAAAGACAGAAGCAAGTATGGAAACATTTAACATTTGGGCTACAGCATTTTATAACGACTGATTAGGAATGGGTTGATTATCGATTAATGATGGCGTTGATCAGGTGAAATGTGTTCATCGGCTTTATGATGAAACCTGAAGTGGGGCTCCGGTAGATGTTGATCCTTCTCGCACCGTCGTGGAAATCGGCTAATAGTAAATGAACCGTGGATCGCTCAGTGCGCCACTGGTTTGATGACCCCCAGGTCTATTAAGACCTATCAATATGCATTAATTCCCCATTCTTTATTAAAAGCTGAACAACCACTACCCTACCCCCCTCCCTCCTCCTCACCTTCTCTCCCACATTCCTGCACCCGGTCCTTAACTCATATTTTTAATGTGAGGATTGAGCATGGGTGATTTGTCATGCAGCTGGTGGCGCTGACACGATGACTGAACTAAACATGTTACCGCGGAACAAGAACTTTAAAGTGATGAACACGTGAACGCCCCGTCCGCAGAGACGGAGGCCTGCACGGCTCCGTGCGGAGAGAGTGGACAAGTAGGGCCCATACCGGCTTTTTATTATGCAAAGCAGATTAATAAATGAATGGTGATTTTAATAATAATCATGATTATGAAAGAAGATTTGATATTAGATGTTTTGATTGCAGTTTGGGTCACATATGAACGGGTTTGTCTTGGTCGAGGACGACACCCCAGCCGCACCGCGGAAGGAAGTTGATTTTATAGTTGGACTTGGATTTATATTCCGTTAGTGTTCTAATGGGTTTTATGTCAGGGATGTTTTAGATTTAGACATTGACTTTGCAGGACATATAAGTCCCTATAATGATGAGTCATTATTGTACATTTATTTTTCATTGGCCTAATAATTATCTATTTATTTATGTATTAATTTATTTAATTATATATGTATTTATCTATTTTTTTATTCATTTATTTATTTAGAAGTTGAAGAAGGCCTTGACCAAAAGCTAATTAATTCATGACGACACACATTAATTAATTCCTGACCACGAGCTAGTCAACGCATGCGTCCAGTCTGTTTATAGGCCTACATCCAAAGTCTTTCTATATATTCATATATATATAACATAATTAACGAACCATAATCAATTTCTTATAGGGCTACATGTCTAATTAATAGAATAATATGTCGCAAAAACATTTATTTAAACAACAATTAAATTCATAATTTAAATTAATATGTTTACGTCAGACTGTATGAAGTACGATTTGTCTTTGTAAGCGTTCCTGTTATTTGTACTTATTATATATCTATATTATTCCATAATATGTTAAACCTTCTTTTATATATTTTATTTATCAATTATAACCGCGTGAGCACGATTCGGACCCAGGGCGTGACCGATTCTCAAGCGATTAAGAAGTTTAAGTAATCTGCAAGGAAGCTCTTTCCCCCCCCCCCCCCTCCCTTGTCTTTTATAAGCACGGACTACACACTCCGGTCGGAAATTGATGTGAGGAAACGAGAGCAGGTCTTGTCCAGTGATCTTCGATTGGCGCAGAATCCTTCCACATTGCCAATGGTTCGCAGTGTTTAATGGTTTGATTG
>OLKM01003608.1:7500-10000 GCA_900291075.1 Melanogrammus aeglefinus | reverse complement strand
TCCTATTCACAAGGACCCCTCAGCCATACGTCATGGCGGACATGAATGAGTACATTTCAATAGTATCGACTGTAGGCTGGAACATCAGGACGCGCACGCACGCACACACACACACACAAACACACACACACACACACACTCACAAACACAAGTACACACACGCAAACGTGAGCATACATTCAGAGAGCATTATACACTACACACCCTCGCTCACACACACAGGTTTGTGTGCAGGTTTGTGTGGGTGCGCGTATGCATGAAAGAAGTAAGTAGGGATTCTGGAGAAACTCCACTTCTGCAATTGTGCAGATGTGCTTACCTCCTCTGGTGTGTGTGTGAGAGAGAAAGTGTGCGTATCTGTGAGCATATATGTGTGTCTTTTCTTCATCCCATACTGAACTTGAGCATGAAGACTTGGAAGAGTTCAGTTGTGTCGGCCCTTTGTGCTTTTTCTTTCAAATCAAAGTACCGGTTATTCCCCATTCCCTTCCACAAATTGCCATCACTTTCTCTGAGTTTGTTTGTGTGTGTTTGTATCTGTGTGTGAATGTTTGTGTGGGTGTATGTTTGTGTGTTGTTGACAAGCGTGAAAGGGCCACTCCTACGTTGTAATACAATGACAGGCCGAGATGTGTCATTCAATTCTTCTCTCTGGGGCGAAACACACACACAAACACATAAACACACACACACACACACACACACACACACACACACACACACACACACACACACACACACACACACACACACACACACACACACACACACACACACACACACACACACACACACACACACACACACACACACACACACACACACACACACACACACACACACACACACACACACACACACACACACACACACACACACACACACATATACACAAAGACGAAGGAAAATAGCTACACAAAACCAAACACATGGCAGTCACAGTCGACGAGGCATTTCTTATTACGAAAAAATTGGATTATTCTTCGTTCTACTCTGAAAGTCGAGAGCGGAGTTGACAAGTTTCGATGCGCTGTTGAAACAGCACAAACGCTTCGGTTCCACTGCGCTCTCATGCGCGTCTTCAGCCAATCAGCAGGCAGCAACCGTTGACGTGGCGACGGCTATCGTTGTCAGTGCTCTGTTGCTAGCTGTCCTTTTTCTCGATAAGTTCTAGCTCAGACGTGATTCTAGAAATATGATTCAAGTTCAAGAGCTACGGTAATCCCTTCAAGCCAGAGTTCAACACAAGGTTGTTAATATTATTCATATTAAACAAATAAAATAGTCGGTTAATCTTACTAAAGGATGGCTAACTCATTTACAATATTTGTTCATTTTTACAGCCCATAGCTTGGCCTTCAACAAAACATAACAGAAATCCTGATGGCACATTTATGTATTGTCTACGTAAACAAATATACATTATTACTATCATAACAAATCATCATTAATTAGTCTGTCTCATTATTTCATATTATATGACAGTTGAACAAAATGGAACATTTACCACCAACACTAAAGCATATATTTAGAAAAAACCCACACACACAAACACAAACACACACACACACAGAGTCACAGCGTATCTCATATTTCCTGAGTGGATTGTACGTTCAGAGTGATGTTAAAGCACATCGTTGTTGACATCGCAATTCCACCGACTGGCATAACATTGTCACTTAAAGAGCAGATTTAATGTGAAAAGACCTCCCATCCATCGCTCTCTCCACCCCCTTGACGACACCACCTACTCCACCGCTCCACCTACTCCACCCCTCCCTCTCCACCCCTCCGCTTGTGTTTAATATCACCACTGACGGATGTATCATTCCAGCAGAGCTGTAATCAAATTATGACAACGTGGTAAATATTGGACCATTGACATGTTCTATTATAAAATGGTGAAAACGCACACACCTTGCATTCAAACAAACACACACACACACACACACACACACACACACACACACACACACACACACACACACACACACACACACACACACACACACACACACACACACACACACACACACACACACACACACACACACACACATAGTGTCAGCGTGTCTTCTTAGTAAGTAGGATCGCCGTGGCGTGTTGAGTGACACGGTGTGTTTCCTGTGTGGATGGGATTGCGATTGTTTTGTTATGTTCTGGCTATGCAACAACAACATTGTTTTAAATTGGAATTATGCTCATTGTTGTGTATGGATGGATATGAACGATGAGGCTGAAGGTGCTGTCATTGTTGTTGTTCTGACAAGGAGAAGGATGAGGCTTTGGATAGGAATGGAATAATCTGTTGATATGAGCTTTTACATTTCCGAGATGTTTTTGTCATTAGTGGCATGCAAGTGAGGCTGACCAATCACAGTCAGCACTGGAGGAAAAACCTCCTGCAAACATTTAGCATGACCAAAAGAAGTCCAAGGTTTCCAAAGGTGATAGAACTCAAAGCGATTTTCTTCAATTTATTTCTTTATTTAATGTACTT
>OLKM01003608.1:0-5000 GCA_900291075.1 Melanogrammus aeglefinus | reverse complement strand
GTGTGTGACTTTTTTTGTTTGTTCTTTGTGTGTGTGTGTGTGTGTGTGTGTGTGTGTGTGTGTGTGTGTGTGTGTGTGTGTGTGTGTGTGTGTGTGTGTGTGTGTGTGTGTGTGTGTGTGTGCTGTGCGTGTGAGTGTGTGTGCGTGTGTGTGTGTGTGAGTGTGAGTGTGTGTGTGTGTGTAAGTGTGTGTGTGTGTGTTTTTCTCTGTATTTGTGTGTGTCTGCTTTGTGCCTTGTGTATGTGTGTGTGGAATGTGGGTGGTGTGTGTGTGTGTGTGTAAGTGTGTGTGTGTGTGTTTTTCTCTGTATTTGTGTGTGTCTGCTTTGTGCCTTGTGTATGTGTGTGTGGAATGGGGGGTGGGTGGGTGTGTGTGTGTTTGCCTCCGTATATGTGTGTCTGTTTTGTGTGTTTGTTTGTGTGTGTGTGTCTCTCCGTATGTGTGTCTGTTTTGTGTTTTTTTTGTGTGCTACAGGGGAGGGATATGTGAACAGGCCCAGCGGCCGCCAATCGAAGAGAACTTGAATTATAGAATAAGCCTTTCATGTTAACATCTATCACCACACACGTCACTTTCTACCAGCCTCCATAACACCACACGCTCTGTGGGGTCGCTGCCCACCAGCCAAGTAGATAAATCTGCCCCCCCCCCCGCTCACAGCGTGTATTCCATATTAACGCGTGTAACAGGCGTGTGCCAGGGCTGACGGAAGGAGCAAAGAGTGCAGTCAGATGGAGCAAAGAGTGCAGTCAGAATACTGGCAGGGTGGGAAACGGTCTCGCCGACCCCAAACGATACCCCTTGAGGTTAGATAATTCTCAAACGTTATTTAAAGGTTGTACTTTAACACCCTTAATCTACCCAAGACATCCAATACACCCCCTAGCCTGCCCCGCCAACGCACCCTAACCCACCCCAATCTGCCCTGTTGACTTTCACTTGGCTGGTTTGAGCACGTGTGTGTATGTGTGTGTGTGGAGAGGGGATAGGGGAGAGGTGTGGGGGGGGGGGGGGGAGTTGGGGGTCATGGGTCCAAGTATGGCTAATTTATTCACTCAGTCCGATTTCCTGTGGCCGGTTGTGGCAGATGGAGCGCTTTGATATGATATCAGCCATCTCAATCACACAGGGGAGAGAGAGAGAGAGAGAGAGAGAGAGAGAGAGAGAGAGAGAGAGAGAGAGAGAGAGAGAGAGAGAGAGAGAGAGAGAGAGAGAGAGAGAGAGAGAGAGAGAGAGAGAGAGAGAGAGAGAGAGAGACACACACACACAGAGACACATTTAGACATTAATTATTATTATTTTATCATTGTTATCCGCATAGTCACTATTATGTTCTTGTCATGTTATATGCTTTGGCAGCACGATAATGTTTGCCAGTGAAGCAATTTATGAAAATTGAGTGAGAGAGAGGGAGAGAGAGAGAGAGAGAGAGAGAGAGAGAGAGAGAGAGAGAGAGAGATGCAGAGAGAGAGAGAGAGAGAGAGAGAGAGAGAGACGAGAGAGAGAGAGAGAGAGAGAGAGAGAGAGAGAGAGAGAGGAGAGAGAGAGAGAGAGAGAGAGAGAGAGAGAGAGAGAGAGAGAGATGTATGCACCCTATGGAGTCGAATGTTGAGCTGTGTGTGTAGTGTACGATCGTGTATGTATGTGTGTGTCCTTATCTAAGACAGGGGGAGGGGGGTTGGGGGGGTGGGTTCCGGTCCAACGGGAACCGGGGCGATGGCAGGAATAAGCAGCTTAGAGCCATATCTGAGATGGGGAGACGGAGGCGGCAGGGGGAGATTGATAGCAGAAAGCGATGGTGAGATGAGAGGACGAGATGAGGGTCGGATAGATAGATGGAGAGAGCGAGGGACAGGGAGACCAAAGGGGGAGATTAGCATCAGGGGGGGAGGTAAGGGGACATCTTGAGGAGAGGGTGGGTGTCGACGGTAGAGAAGTTTGACGGTGGACAGTTGGAAATAGTTTTCTTTGTGGGCTTTGGGCTGAATGCTGGGATTTAGAGGCTTGAGGTGGCGGAGTCGGCTGGAGGACATTTTGTGTCGAGGGGGGGGGTTCCGAGGGGTACTTGTTGAACGCCGCTTTCTGTTGTGTTTGTTCTGTTCCTGCATTTTGTTTGTCAAGTCAGAAGCCTTTATACCAGATGGATGAAGAGCAAATCAAAGCGAAAAAGGGTGCCTTTTCTGCTCTCTTGAGAATTGATTTCAGAAGGAAGATTAAGAATTGAGAAGGGGTCCCTGGGTGGAAGCCCTGAAAATGGTTGTGTTTGGACACATGTGGAGGGTCAACACTGGAAACGTTGGTGTAGCAATATCCTACATTAGGGTTTGAACCATTTGAGGAATGTCGAGGTCCTATGCATGTTGAAGACCATGGCCAGATTAATTCCTTTTAAGGTCTATGCATTGTACAATACACAATAAACAAGTCTAACCACCCATTTGTGTTCCAACTGGCAGCGCTCTGAAAATGTTTAAATAACTGTAAATAACTTTCCTTTACCCAATGGGATTGTTCCCCCCAATGCTAACCGCCGGATGTATGTTGTTTCTGCTTTCATCTCTCCAGTTGCTTGACCACACAAGATGAGGAACCGTCTGTGAAGACCTCAAGTTGAACTCTGTCTCCCAGAATCCCACAGCAAGGCCAACAAACTCTCCTCCAGGCAGAGGGTTTGATGTGTGTAGCACTGAGCCAAAAGACAGGAGGAACACCGTGAACCCCTGACCTATCTCCCTCCGCGCCGCATGGATCGACCGACCCCGGACCCGAACCAGAACCAGCTGACGTGGACCGGAGTCAACAAGAGCGGACCCGCTCAGACCTCTGGACTCAGACATCGGTTGGCTTAAAATAAGAGGTGCTCAATCCCGATCGAACCGAGATCTGACCAGAAGTTTTCGCTGAGCAAGCGTACCCTGACAGCACATCCCTTACAGACAAAGGGCTCCCTTGAAGAGCCCTCCTGTGTACCCAAAAGAGCCCCTGTTATCCCTCTCCGAAACTCCACATTTGACCACGCTCGCTCCCTCGTTGACGGTCCGAGACATAACCTCCTGAAACCTTCAGAGGAGGAGCCGTCCCCTCCTCCTCCTCCTAGTCCTCCTTTTTCTCCTCCACCACCCCCGTCCACCTTTCCCCTGGAGAACTTCCTCAAAGCGTGTGCCGCCATGGACCTCCACCGGGCCGCCTTCAAGATGGAGACCTCGTCCTACCTGCCCAACCCGCTGGCCTCGCCCGCCCTGATGGTGCTGGCGTCCACGGCCGAGGCCTCGCGCGACGCCTCCATCCCCTGCCAGCAGTCGCGGCCCTTCGGCGTGCCCGTCTCCGTGGAGAAGGGCGACGTTCACCTGCCCTTCAACAACGGCTCGTACACCTTCGCCTCCATGTACCACCGGCAGGGCGGCGTGCCGCCGGGGTTCCCTGGCAACCGGGACTTCCCGCCGTCCCTGCTGCACCTGCACCACCAGTTCGCTCCGCCCAACATGGACTGCTCGCCCATCAGCATGCTGAACCACAGTGGCGTCGGCGCCTTCCGGCCCTTCGCTTCGCCGCCCGATGACCGCGACGTGGCGGCCGGCGGCGGCGGCTACCAGTCGGCGTTCACGCCCGCCAAGCGACTGAAGGGCTGCATGGACCCCGAGGCGTCGCCGCACCTGCGCTACTCCGATGCCGAGGGCAAAGAGTACGACTTCGGCGGCACGCAGATCGCGGCGGGAGGCTCGCCCGGCTGCGGCAGCGCCATGAAGGCGGTGGAGGACGCCGGCAAGAAGATCTTCGCCGTGTCCGGCCTGCTGTCGGACCGCGACGCTTCCTCCAGCCCAGAGGACCACCGCATCGACCGCTGTGAGTTGCTCGCTTTTTTCGGTTAGTACTGCGTTTATTCCTTTTCTCTTGCTGTCGTGGTTGTTGTGGTTGTTGTGGTGGTTGTCAATGTATTTTGGGAAGGAAACACACTCGTAAAATACCCACACCAGACGTATAACACAAAAATTGCACAGAAATGGTAAAGTTTGTTTTTTGGGACTCACCCTTGCTAGCATGTATCATTGCTGTAAAAAAGGAAAGCACATTTAGCCAACAAGCACACAATACCATAATAGCATTAGCTCTTCCTGTAAACTATTGAGCTAATATTGTCAGTTACTCCGAAACGGCACTAAAAGCACATTTGTGAATTCTGCCGTAGATCCAATTTGTGTCTAGTGGATTACTGCGCTGGCTTGTAGTACAACATCACACTTTTACCACTGCTTGCTAAAAGCTTATATAGTTGAACAAATGCGTGTGTTTACAAAGTAATAAAGACAACACACATTTCATAGGATTTTGTACATTTGTAACGACATCGTAAGTGATTACAAGATGAGTGGCTGAAAGAATCCAAGCACACACACAATCACGCACACACGCACCCTTTTGTACAAGAATGCCTTTAATCCCCGTTCCCAGATATCTGCTTCGTCCAATTTGTTGTCATTTGTACAGGAATTCTTCTTTACAAGCCAGCATCACGCAAAACAATTTCCTGATATTTGCTTTTATCGCTTCCTCTCTCAGTATGCACTCTCTCTCTCTCCCCTTCTCGCTCTTTCTCCCCCCTCTCCCCCCCCCCTCTCTCTCTATTCTCTTGGCGTGTTTCACAAGCCCCTCAAGCTCCAGTGGTCACATTAGCATTCGCCAGCGGAGGGCGGCCATTTGGCCCCACTCACACACCGGGAATCTGATTAATGTGTGTGTGTGTGTGAGTGTGTGAGTGTGTGTGTGTGTGTGACTGGTTCACAGACCGGTCGTGCACTCTGCCATCAGGATTCATAATAGCGCCACGCTGGCAGAGCATGTGCCAAAAGACTTACCCACATAACCAAAACCCTTGGCAGTCTCTGTGTGTGTGTATGTGTGTGTGTGTGTGTGTGTGTGTGTGTGTGTGTGTGTGTGTGTGTGTGTGTGTGTGTGTGTGTGTGTGTGTGTGTGTGTGTGTGTGTGTGTGTGTGTGTCTGTGC
>OLKM01003607.1:0-17500 GCA_900291075.1 Melanogrammus aeglefinus | reverse complement strand
ATTTTATTTATATATATATATTTTATTATATATATATATATATATATATATATATATATATATATATATATATATATATATATATATATATATATATATATATATATATATATATATATATATATATATATATAATTAAAGTAAGTCACGATTCCATTTGGCCGTTGCTGAATAGAGTGGCCCTGACAGCTGATGATTACCCTGAAACGGGTTGTTTCCCGGAGTGGACCAGAGGCGCAGCTGAAGGGACGTTGGAGAGACAGAGCGCTCTGGTATTATGTGTCCCAGATTGCTGTGCGCCCTGCCTGCGTCCTGCCTGCAGCCCGCCTCCCCAGCCCTGCAACTAAACCAACAATACTAACGCTGCTCCTCCACAGCTAATCACGGCCGAAAGTGATGGTTATTCCCCACTTAGGTCAGCGTGTAGACGCCTAAAATGCACATTGTTCCTGCTTGATTGGTGTTTTTCTTTATCCGGTCTTTAACTTCCCAAAGGCTTTCAGCGACGGATTTGTATTATGTACAAAAACCCCAGCAGCTGCTGAAACACGGGACACTGCCTTCGGAAGGCACCGCCAACTCGCTGCCCGCCTGTCCCGCCTACTCAGCGGAGGGTTCAGCACACGAGAGTCGATGTAAACACACAAAGGCTTCCTCAACACTAGTATTCACATGGACGGGGTTGACACTGGGACAATTAACCCCGCACTCCCGATCCAGATTCACTCCCACGTGTGGTGTGTATTAGTGGGTGCCTTTTTTTGTGTCCGTATCTGCGTGTGTGTGTGCGTGTGTGTGTGTGTGTGTGTGTGTATGTGTGTGTGTGTGTGTGTGTGTGTGTGTGTGTGTGTGTGTGTGTGTGTGTGTGTGTGTGTGTGTGTGTGTGTGTGTGTGTGTGTGTGTGTGTGTGTGTGTGTGTGTGTGTGTGTGTGTGTGTGTGTGTGTTCGCGTGAAATATGTAAAGCTCTGCCACGAACAGACTCTTACTTGTCAAAAACCTCTGTAAACGCATGCACACTTTTCACGCTTCCAGCCGCTACACAAAAACAACATAACGGTGATATGGCTCTCTGCAAAGAGCGGACATTAGTTAAGAAGACACAAACCGACCTTTATGCATTCCCGTGAATCTGTCTTTCAGTACAGTGAGTTCGTATATCTTCCCAAATTCCTCAAAGAGGGGCTTTAGGTCTTTCTCCTCCAGGTTCCGGGGAATCTGTCCGATGAAAAGCTTGATGGCGTCGTGGTCTTTCATCGGAATGGTGTTCTGACCCACCGTCAGCCCGTTCATCCTGACGCCGCTGGTCGTGGTGCTGAATCCATTCTCCTGCTGCACTCCGTTCGCAGTCACTGTAGCCATCTTTCCTCAATGGGCCGGCAGCTTCTCTCTCTCTCACCTCTCTCTCGCTGCCTCGGTCTCTCTCGGTCTCTCGCTCTCTCTCTCTCTCTCTCTCTCTCTCTCTCTCTCTCTCTCTCTCTCTCTCTCTCTCTCTCTCCCTCTCTCTCTCTCTCTCTCTCTCTCTCTCTCTCTCTCTCTCTCTCTCTCTCTCTCTCTCTCTCTCTCTCTCTCTCTCTCTCTCTCTCTCTCTCTCTCTCTCTCCTCTCTCTCTCTCTCTCTCTCTCTCTCTCTCTCTCTCTCTCTCTCTCTCTCTCTCTCTCTCTCTCTCTCTCTCTCTCTCTCTCTCTCGCTCTCTCTCTCTCTCGCTCGCTCGCTCGCTCGCACCCTCCTCTCTCTCACACACACACACACACACACACACTCTCTTTCGCTTATTTCTGTAGTCAGCGTAACAGTACACACCCCCTTTGTTTTGCCTTTGCACTTCCCCGCTCTGAACTCCTCGTTGAATCTTTCTAGAACCCGCCTTTCTATTTCTCCCCCACCGCAAAAGTTGTTTGTTTTGAATCAGCTTTTTTTATGCTTTCTGCGTCTCCCTCCTTTCTATATCTCCTCAATCTGTTTCTGTCTCTCAGCGCGTGTCAGCTGCCACTCCGCCCGTGACGTCATCTCGCAGGCTCTGGAGCCTCTGACTAGACCCCCTGCCCAATTTGCATAATGAACCTCCCCCTAGCCAATCAGGGGGCGGATCGACCGAGGGCCCACAGGAAGCCGCGCGAAACCAAACATTTGTGCAGAAGGAAAGCTGGGGACGTTTCAACAATTTGAGGCCAACCCTGCGTGGTCACTGCCGCCTCGTTGGCCTCCCAATATCAGAATAATGTGGACAGAAAACAAACGCAGTGGAGGTACTTCTGCTGCTATAAAAACGTTGAGACCCTTATCCCCCCACGTAAACGCAATTTAACACAAGATGTTATATGTTTTCTTGTCCATTAACGTTACTGACGTGGGTTTCTTGGGTGAATTTAAATCAATATCAAAAAGTGTGTGTGTGTGTGTGTGTGTGTGTGTGTGTGTGTGTGTGTGTGTGTGTGTGTGTGTGTGTGTGTGTGTGTGTGTGTGTGTGTGTGTGTGTGTGTGTGTGTGTGTGTGTGTGTGTGTGTGTGTGTGTGTGTGTGTGTGTGTGTGTGTGTGTGTGTGTGTGTGTGTGTGTGTGTGTGTCCATGCGGTCTGGTGCTGTCCATGGTGCTGTCCATGGTGCTGTCCAGGGGTGCTGAATCGTCGTCGGAGCCTCAGCGCTGGATTCCTCCACTGCTCCGCACATGTTCGCTCTTGCCAGCGGTTCGCTGTGCGCCGTTTCTTCCCCTAAAATAGTGCTGCTGAGATTAGCGCCCTGCGGCCCCTGCCCCATCCCACACGCTCGCTTTTCCAAAAGCACAACATCGAATGCAGTCCGATTATGGGTCATGCACCTCATGCTGAACGTGTATGAGTTACCTTATTTATTTAAGTATTTATTATTATTTTATTATTATATATAAAAAAAATTAGAAATGGATAATTGCTATTTTTCTATATTGATACGCATATATATATATATTAATTTATATTGTCTGATGTGTCATTTAAAAAAGAGAGAGGTTTCGTATCAGTGGATCCGGGCTCTTCTTACCCAGCACCCCCCAACACCAACCAAAACACCACCCAGCACCACCCTACACCACCCAACACCACCCTCTTCATACTCTCATACCATACCCCGATACCTATCCCTCACCCCCTTTACCCAACAATCTCTACACCACCATGGAGGCAACACTATGCTCCGCCCCCCTACCAACCCCACCCACAGGGCGGGGCCTCTCTACACCACCCTAGAGGCCATGCTAAGCTCCAGCTCCGATCCGTCTCTGTGAGGTTCTGCCTCCATGTTTTCCCCGGTCTCCACGGGGGGCCTCCCCCCTCACAGCTGTGGGGACGAGGAGGGGAGTGAGAACAGCTCGGCAGGGAGAAAACTACGGTAGCCTTCCTGATCTCCTCAATTATAGCCCGGGTGCGAGGCTCCTCGCGTCGGAACACCTGCGGCGCGGATGCGGCCCCTCGGTGGGCCGGCGCCGCCACCAGCCGGAGGACGGAATGGTACGAACATGTCACTATGGCCCCCAGCTGTGTGTGCGTTAGTATCTGTGTGTGTGTATGTGTGTGTGTGTGTGTGTGTGAGTGTGTGTGTGTGTGTGTGTGTGTGTGTGTGTGTGTGTGTGTGTGTGTGTGTGTGTGTGTGTGTGTGTGTGTGTGTGTGTGTGTGTGTGTGTGTGTGTGTGTGTGTGTGTGTGTGTGTGTTGTTTGTGTGTGTGTGTGTGTTCTGTGTGTTGTGTGTTGTGTGTTGTGTGTGTGTGTGTGTGTGTGTGTGTGTGTGTGTGTGTGTGTGTGTGTGTGTGTGTGTGTGTGCATGTGCGTGCGTAGGTTGGCCTGTGCCTGTGTTTGCGTGGACGTGTGTGTGTGTGTGTGTGCGTGTGCTTGCATGCGTGTGTATGTGCAGGTGGGTGTGTGACTCTATGTGTGTGCATGTGCGTGCATGCATGTAGCACGTGTGTGCATGTGTGTGAGTGGTGTGTGTGGGAGAACCCGGGGTGATGCGGAGCCCATGTGAGGGGCTGAGAACGGCCCCTCGGAGGTCTTGTGTAACAGAGGGCCCCGTGTTATTTCTGGATGGAACCTTATTTAAGGTGCTGTTCGTGACTGTTATCCGTCAGGCCGCGCGGTTCCGCTCTCACCCCACTCTAACAGAGATGGAGGTGGATCTAAAACAAAAGTTTAAGGTGCTGTGTGCAGGTTTTGTTTTATAGCCGCCGCTGTTCACGCGGCGGGCCGGGCAGCGTTTAAATCATCCTCAGAGGCTGGAAGGTGTCACTACTAAGAATGCAAATCAGAACTACAAGAGGTCAAGCAACATGCAAAAGAAACACCTTGAGTTATCTCAAGAGTTATGTGTGTGCGCGTGTGTGTGCGTGTGTGTGTGTGTGTGCTGTGTGTGTGTGTGTGTGTGTGTGTGTGTGTGTGTGTGTGTGTGTGTGTGTGTGTGTGTGTGTGTGTGTGTGTGTGTGTGTGTGTGTGTGTGTGTGTGTGTGTGTGTGTGTGTGTGTGTGTGTGTGTGTGTGTGTGTGTGTGTGTGTGTGTGTGTGTGTGTGTGTGTGTGTGTGTGTGTGTGTGTGTGTGTGTGTGTGTGTGTGTGTGTGTGTGTGTGTGTGTGTGTGTGTGTGTGTGTGTGTGTGTGTGTGTGTTTGCGTGTGTGTTTGCGTGGGTGCATCATATCACATTGCCAGGGCTTGTTAGAAATTGTTATTAATTAACTTTTTTTCTATGTTTAAAACTGGAGAAAATTAGAAGCAGAAGATGATGCAAAATAACAGACGCATGATAAACCCACACACCAGTTACCGAAATATAATCACAGAGGCTTGAGTGCAGGGAGAACATTGACCTTACTTTCCGAGCGCAACAGGCTATCCACACGCTCTCTGTTCACAGAGAGATCATTCCTTGTAAAGGTAAAGTTTAATTGCTCCTGATGTTTGACACCGTCCCCCCCCCACCATTCCCCTGTCACAGCACTGCAGGGGATGGTAAGGCAAGTCTGCACCTCCACCACCACCACCTCCACCACCACCACCACCACCACCCTCTCCCACAGGAACCAGCTGAGTGGAGCCTGGGGGAGATGGCACCTCGGCTGCTAATCACTGCGGAGCATGGCGTTAGAGGAGGAGCTTGCCTGTCAATCACAGGAAGGGGTAGGGGCTGGGGGTGGGGGGCGGGGATTAAGAGCCGAGGGAACAACAGGGTGGTTTTCATAAGGTTTCGAAGTTTTATTATATCCTAGGAAGCAAATGGACCGTTTGCTTCGTCTTTCTAATCACGGGGCTTATTATTTAACGAGCCACTGATGACCTGTGGATGGAGAGAGGGGGACCAGAGTCACTGATCGGCTGGAAGATGGACTGCTCTGAGTGTATTTCCTCCCCCTTGCCTCCCCCTCTCTGGTTAAGCCCCCTCCCCCAGGGACAGTCTGTATCTCCTGCCGTCCTGTCTCCCCAGCACTCCCAGTGTTAAGTGACTAATCTCGTACATCTCCCGTCCGTAGCGTCTGGAACCTGAGTCTTCTCAGTGGTCTCAGGTTGCTTTTAATAAATACTATAACATTATAATTATAATAAACATTATAATCAAGGCCTTGAGAAGAGACCCTTTTGAAGGAGCTGAGGAAACGGAAACGCATGCACAAAGGTTGACTCTGTAAGCATCTGCCAACATTTCAGAACTAGAATGTAAAGGTCTGTCTGTGGTGTTGGCGTGAGGAGGGAATCGGTAAGCAGAGAGAAAATCAAGACAAAAAGAAATGAAGAACGGGTCCCCTACCAAGGCTGGGCACGGTGCGAACAACAAGGGATCTCTGCGGTGCCTGTTGGAGGAAACACAATCTAGCAGCCACCCATTAGTCTCCTACCTTCGTGGGTGCAGAAAATAAGTAAGTGTAAAACAGGCTGCTAATTGAAAAATTGTGACGTGTGGTGATGCCTTATTTATATTGTTGTTCCCACGAGTCTCCCTTTGGGACTCAGCTGAGCATGTTATATACAAGTATATAAGTATATATATTGTATATAGGCCTTTATATATCTATTCTTTATATTTCTCCCATTGTTTGTCTTTGTTTTGTTTAAATGGGAGAAAACACATTTGTAATAGGACACGTTAGGTCGTTTTACAACACATACGGATCACTTGAGTTTGATTAAGACTTTCGCTGGACTGCGGATTCCTTCCAGGACTCAGCCCTTATATCAGCACTGTATGACGTTCACTTTCCATTGCTTTAATGAAGATGGTCTTTTGAAATAAAACCTGATTGCATTATGACTCTGAAATTACTGTTTCTCTTTGCCGGCTTTATTACCGCAGAAGGTTTCTATATAATTAAATATGCATTATAGATTTTCTGTCCTCGGATCAAAAGCACACAATTGTGGCAACACTAGAGCCATCGGGGAGGCCCATTAACACATCACTGAAATTGCTTTTAAGCACCCTCTTCTGCTATTTTCCCCAAAAGGGCATTCATCCCAGGAAGAGAACGGCACCATGCGGACGGCTCCAAACAGAGTGGCATCATGTCACCGCGTAGAGCCGGCTGCCTGACGCTCGCTGTGTCAAGAGAACCTCAGCTGGAGGTCACGGCGACTTCATCCGACCGTTCCCCACTCTCTCTCTGAATACTTACCCCCAATCTGCTGCGACTCTTATCCAGTTCCTCAGCACAAAAGCGGCCGTTTGTGCCCGTAGAACATCAGCGGCGGAGATCTGTAGTAACTCAACTCAAAAGTCAAACGTGAAATAGTTCTCTTTGCAATATCGCAAAAAAAATCCCTAAAATGTATTTTATAATGTTGATTTATTTCTCTCTACCCAGCCTTATGCAGCGTTGACGGGCTACAAAACCACAACTCTGATGACCTAGTTTAGTAAATGTGCCCGAATGTTCCTGCGGATTTACTAAACGTCCCTGTGCATTCAAAACCAAGCTAGCAAGAGGGCAACTGAAACACACCAGGAGTTGTTGGAGCGGTACTCAGAGTGACAGACAATAGGGAACACTTTGTAGCGTGTGCGGCATGTATACAAAGAATCCTACAAAAAATAAATAAGATGGGAGAACCAAATCATGATAGTAAATGTGTACGCAGGCACATTGGTCCCAGTCCAAGTTACACTGTGTTGTTGACACCAAACTCAAAGTGCGCCTCTCGACAGACAAGCAGGGAATTACCCAGCGCTTGGAGGAGGTCCAGTAGTTCCTATACAATGTTCCCTGACAACACCGAGTCAAGCAGCGGAAAAAAGAGACTAACCAGCTAATCCAATCAGCCTCCTGTTTTCAAAGATTGCGCATTTAGTCTGCGTCCTTTTTATTAGTTGTGTGTGTGTCGAGCGTCTCCGTTAAGGAGTGGGCGCGCGGGGTCCGACCGAGCAGCAGACCGCCCGCGGCTCGCTCCGTCTCTTCAGACGCGACGCCGCGCTAAACGGTTTCTTTTTTTTTTTTACGTCAGCGCGGATCCGTCACGGGGTCTGGCGCGCTGTTGGTGGAGGTCCCAGCAGGCTCTGTGGTGTGTGGTGTTTGAAGCCTGCGTCGCCGCTGAGTCATAAACAGCTTGGCTTCATGGATCCCACACAACGCGCTCACAAGCTGTTCACGCGCACATGTCGCAGCGCTGTGGAGAAGGCTGCGAATAAAATGGGAAAATAAAATGTACTGTGTGTAAAAAAAAATAAAAATCTATTTTTCATTAGCTTTTAGCGCTCTGTTGTGCAAGCTGTTTGATTGCTGCCTTTGGAGTTTGGCTACATAGCGGCGAGCTCTCAAACAGACTCTAAAACTGCTAAAGCCTTTAGAGGATCCCCTCTCTCATGTCTTCCCAGACCAGGAAAAGGGAACACAGTGTTCCCAGTTTACGCCCGAGCACCCGTCACCGTGAGACCGAATCTAAAAGGCCTTCCCTGTGTCCTTGCCATGTTCCGAGGTGTGCCCGGCCGGAACTCTGCAGAATAGGTGTAACCGTGACGTCCCTGAATCAGTATTCATGAGTCACAATACAGAGGATATCTCATTAGATTATATTTAATCACCCTGGAAGTCTGGCCACCGGAATACACAATGCAGCAATTGAGGTATGCATGAAGAGGTTCACACTGAACCACGCACAATGTAGTGTCCGCGTGCACACGCACACAGAAATCCCAATGATGTCTCAACACATACCTCACCAAGGACCCGAACCCCATAGCTAATACTAACACAAATATGAACACAATAACAGTTAGCGTTGTAAAAAGATGTCTTCCTTGGGCTGGAGCATAGAGGAGAGAGCAAGGCATACTCACGTAATCCTTTTCAGGTAAACATTTAAATAGGCACATGTTTGAACATATACTCGTGTCTCAGCCTGTAAAATAAAAGTGCCAAGCGACACCGTGATGTGTCACTGCCTGGCTCCATGCCAGTCAGAGCACAGTAACCATAGTAACAAATATGCCCTCAGATGATGAGTTGTTATTTTTATATTTATTGTTATTTACTATTGACTCACTCAGCAGATGCTAATCCACATTGACTTACCGTGGGTTCCAGATACATGTCACAATAGATGAGCAGGGAGGGGTTAGATCACTACCCTTCCCCATAAATCACAGCTCCGAGTGCCTCTCTTATGCCTGACGAATGGTATTTGCTATTTAACACCACCAAAGCGTGTAGCACGATTAGTGCAACTCCTAGGTCTGGTGGAGCCATTTGCGATCGGTTGATCTGGTGCCAGATCGTGTCATTTGCCAGCCAGATGAATATCGAGTGACATTACGCAACGCTAATTGCGTTCGGTGCTCTATTTCTCTTGGAGGTTTTCATTTCACTTAAGGATCTTTAAGTGCTTATTATGGACATCAAATCGGAGGGTTGCCATATTTTCTTTGCTTGTGTGTCTCGTTTTTTATGATTCATAATCTCATGTTTATGATTCAAGGCCTATGCATGTTTTATTTTGTATTTACTGCATTGCGACTGCTGTATTTTAACTCAAACTGCGGTCAGGGCGTGATTGAGAAAGATAATGACTCCTTACCGAGTCTTTTCCCTGAAACATTTCGATGTTGATAAATGTTGATTGGTTTGATTGTTCCCGAGTTGGACGTTATATGAGCGTTAACCAGTCACCGACAGAGCCGGTAGCATGATTTATCAATATCCATGCACACCGTTTGCATCCCTTACAAGCTCTGATAATCGTAGTGGACACACACATCACACATTACAACGACACCCTCGCGCACAACAATCACTCCTTCAACGCAGCAGCAGGACCGCGTAACAAAAAAAACAAGAAGCACAACAGGTTGCTTGTCGCGTTCAGTAGCGTTGGTCTGCAGGGTCCTACACTCCAAGGCATTGGGGTCAATCACAGCAGCGCTACCATGCACGTTACATACGGTTAATATGTCAATGACGTGGACGGAAATGGAATGTACCAATGTTAAGTGTTGGGGGTGTGTGAGGTACAAGCCTCGACATAAAATTACAAAATAATATAATATAATATATATTATTAAGAATATATATTCTTGCTATATGGTTTATTTGGAAGGGGCTGTAATACAGACGTCCAGAACACAGATAACCATGTGATTGATGTTCAACCTGTTTAATAGTTTGAAAAATGGTACAACCCAGAGGATAAAGGCCACTTTCTGTAGGCTGAGAGAAGGTCATGAATTATATTGTTTGTCAAGTCAACCATAACGCAATTTTCCCTTCTCTTCCTACAAGGAGAATAAGGGCAAAGACAAGGAGGATAAATACGTCATTTCTTACACATCATTTTCCCTGAGCAATATCAGAACCATGCAACTCGCGCAAACACCGCACCCCGCGAAGACTGCTCGGATGTCCCGCCTTCTCTGGCACCATTAACGCACAGCAGAGCACACCCCCACAGCCCCACGCTCTCTGCGGTGATGGGGCGCACCGGGGAATGAGGTTAGTGCGTCTGGGGAGGGAGGTGGTGGGTGGGGAGCGGCTGACAGTATGGTTTCACCGTGTAGGGAACGAACGGCGTAGCACAGAAGTGCTGGCGTGGCAGAGCCATTATTTTTATGTAATCAACCCTTCGGTGCGCTAACGTGACAATGAGCTTTTGTTTCACTCATTATAAACTTTCCAAAATAAGCGGGCTCCATCTGATGATTGTTATTAGGGGCTCCAGTGAAATGCTTGGTCTCCGTGGTAAACTCTAAACGACTAAGGATGAGGTGGAGATACCAGCGACAGCGTCCTGCCACTGATTCATGTCATTTCCAATTCAATGAAATATTCAAGTAGCACTTGAAAATGCTATTACTTCTTTCTTAAATTTCTCAAAGAAATTCATGAAAGCCTTGTCTGTCTTGCTCTTTTTCACCTTCAGAGTGTCAATGTCTTATATTGCTAAAGCATACCCAGCTAGCTCTGCTGCCTGTGTTGTCCTTCTCTGATGGGCTATTTGGAGAGAGAGAGAGAGAGAGAGAGAGAGAGAGAGAGAGAGAGAGAGAGGAGAAGAGAGAGAGAGAGAGAGAGAGAGAGAGAGAGAGAGAGAGAGAGAGAGAGAGAGAGAGAGAGAGAGAGAGAGAGAGAGAGAGAGAGAGAGAGATGGATCCTGCTTCCATTGGGGGGCTGAGTCCTACCTGTAGCCAGCAGCCGGCTCAGCCGCCCAGACAGGGACCGGCCTAATGTCTGCTCCGCTGGCTTCCTCGGAGCGCTCCTGCAAGTTAATAAATTCTGGGCCATCTGTTTCCATGAAGCTCCTCTCCATTACCAGGTGACCCCCCCCCACCATCCCCCACGCACACATACAACACACGCAAAAGCACACACACATACACACAAACGCACAAACACACACATGCAAAAGAAGCACACACATACAAACATCACACACGTGCAAAGCGCACAAACCACACACGTGCAAAACGCACAAACCACACACCAACCACGCATGCAAAAGCACACACATACCACACACACATGGAAATGTCTCTGCGAGTTTGCGCGCACACACACACACACACACACACAAACAAACTCATGGAGAAATGCAGACACACACAGATACAGACAGACACACACAATACACACAAAAAAACACATGCAACACACACACACACACACACACACACACACACACACACACACAGACACACACACACACACATACACACACACACACACACACACACACACACACACACACACACACACACACACACACACACACACACACACACACACACACACACACACACACACACACACACACACACACACACACATACACACACCTCTGTCTAATTAACTTTGCTCTCTCTCTCTCTCTCTCTCTTTGTGCTCACATAGGAGATGAAAAGGAAAAAGGGAGAAAATGAGAGCAGAATGAAGACAGAGAATGAAAGATTGGGGAAATGATACATTTGTTTAAACGGATGCTTTGAGCCAAGTTGATTAATATGCAACCTAGTTATTAACAGTAATTTCAGCTTGAGGCATATTTAAACATGTTCTAAAGATATGGTTTATTAATGTACCTTCATTTAGATACTGTGTGTAAAAATAAGAGGAGCATAATAACAAACACTGCAGTCATCAGTCTGCAAAAACAAAAACGTGGCATCAGAGATCATAGATGATAAGGAATAACTACAACTATTTGTATTCCTAATAAACACTGTGTCAAAGTAATTCAAGAACAAAAAGAAAAGCAATAAAAAAAAGTTTGAAATGAACGACTAGAGCTTTTTTCAGAAGGAAAGTTAGAGTTACTCGTAAAAAATAAGGGGGTAATTTATAAACAACAAATAAGAATCTTATTTGAACAAGATCTTGAACAAAAAATGTAGAAATACATCCAAATATAAATAAGCAAATAAGCCATTAGTACTAAAAAAAAACATTTAATTAATATTAACCATACACACACAAACACACACACAGCAGCCACACGGCCACACACAAATGCGCAAACACACAAACCCATGCAAGCATGCAGAGCCACACACACACACACACTCAGATATGCACACAAACAAACACACCCACAGACATACACACACACAAACCTATGCAAGCATACACACACAAGCAGACACACCACACCACACACACACACACCACACACACCACACACACACACACACACACACACACACACACACACACACACACACACACACACACACACACACACACACACACAGAAAAACGTAGCCACACACACACACCGTCACACACATATATATATATATGGATCTAATCAGCTGTCTGACTCAAATACAGAGGCTGTTGTGCGCCTGAGAAACGAGCGGCGGAATAAAAGGAGGCTTTCTGCCGCGGCTCAGCCTCTCAGGTGCCCACAGCACAAAGCGCTGCTTATGACTCCTCTCTGCACTCATGGTGGAAGCGGAGAGCATCCACCATCAGAGCCATTAGAGTGCCAGAGTGCCCCTCTGGCTTCGCCATTATTCTGTGATATATTGGTAACTAGACACGAGCTCAACCCAACAGCGGCAACATGCATTCACCGAAGAACAATTAGGCGCGGGGGGGGAAGTGGAGTCCAAGCGAACACAATACTCTACGCACGGCGCGTGGGTCCCACGCGGGCCGTACAGCCAAGTTATGCTTCCACATCAAGCTATAATGCTCGGGGTGGAGATGCCAATATTTCTATGGTGAGGATGTTGACTATGCATGGGGATCATAAAGGCGCCAGGGATGCATTACGCGCTCTTTTTTTTTCTAGCGTGTGGAAAACCTCCCGATTCGCACCCGTTTTCGGATACTTTGCTAAGTGTTATATAGGTGCCCGTAGGCGCAGGCGGAACCTCGTATCGCCCTCCATCTTGAGGGCGCGGCGGGGGGGGGGGAGTAGAAAAAGTTTTTCCAGAGGTGGAAAAGTTTGATGAAATACCTGTGATATTTTGACATGCACCGGAGTGGCTGGTATTTGCATGAATTCTATGCATATTACATTGCTGTGAACCGCGGCTTGCCATGGGAAATTTCATCATTGGTTGCAGGTAATAATACTAAGTTACGGCTGCCTGTCAGACCCCAGCCTGCTTACACCATAATATATGTGCACAGGTCTCCTGGCTGTCGACCCAGGGGGTATGCAATGTGCCTCCCATTCCAGCTTTTATGACGCAAGGAAGAAGGTAGCCTTCCACAAAATACCAGGAAACCAGCCTGGGCTAGCACCCGCCTCACAATCTCATCCCCCGCTCTGAATTAATATTTTACCTCAGCTGCTCAATTGATTCCCCGCGATGCAGACAGCAGTGGGAGGAGGGCCGGGCCCTCGCTGCGGTGGGGTGGGGTGGGGGGCGGGGGTGCTGCTGCTGTGTGACTTAGAAGCAGGCGGTGATTGGTGTGTTTAGCACTGCTGAGCTCCTCGTCACGAAGGGCAGGCCACTCATTACCCAGGGAGCCCAACGAGGGCTCACACAGCTGTACGCACACTCGCTCCCTGACACACACACACACACACACACCACACACACCACACACACCACACGCACACACTCCAACTCTGAACGCCACTCATTCACTCTCTGACACGCCCTCAGACATTGAACCTCTGACCCGCCCACACATACAAACCCTCGGACACGCCCACATTCACCCTCTGACACGCCCACACTTAAGCCCTATTCGCACGGGATTAGTTTTAACTGGGGACCTCAGGTAATTTGTACTAATTGTGGAGGGACGTCGGTGATCTTAATCCCGTGCGAATGCGCCATGTCAGTAAAAAAGTAGGTAAAAATTCCCCCGCAAATTACCTACTATAATTTCACCAAGACCGACGTCCGCCGTGGTAAAACTAGTCCCGTGCGAATCTGCATCTTCAGTAATTGAGGGGCATTTTTTGTTTGTTTTTTGTTTTTTATTGTGCGCCTTTTCTACTTCTTTCCCCCGGTTGAACCCATACTGTAGCGGTACGGGAACCGCGAGCAGGAGGTCGCTGTAAATTTTCTGCACACACACCGTTGTGGTTTGTGGAACCATATTTTCAAACTGTCTCTGGTATTGTGGCTCGCCCCACACAGCTAGCAGCTGCCAGCGTTCTTCCCGGCTCCAATTTTCCTCCGCGCCGCCATGTCGCTTTCTCACTGCAGAAGCATGGACGTGCTGCGTGCACACACGACAATAGGTTGCGACGTGCGCGCGGTTTTGACGTCACATCCGGGCCGTGATGTCAGTAAATTCGAGTAAAACACAGACTTCACTAATCCCATGCGAATGCGCCGCAAGAAACACAGACGTGGGGGGGTAATTTACAAATTACCAGAGGTGCCCCAGGTAATACTAATCCCGTGCGAATAGGGCATTTACTCACCCTCAGAAACGACCCACGACACACTCCCCCCTCTGACATCCCACACACTCACCCTGTGCCATGCCCCACACACACTCACCCTCTGACACGCCCACATTCACCCTCTGAGCACGCCCACATTCACCCTCTGACACGCCCACACTTACTCACCCTCAGAACCGACCGACACACGCACTCCCCCTCTGACATCCACACACACTCACTCACCTGTGCCATGCCCACACACACTCACCCTCTGTGACACGCCCACATTTCACCCTCCGACACGCCCACATTCGCCCTCTGACACGCCCACAACTCACCCTCTGACATGCGCCACACTCACCTCTGACACGCCCACCACTCACACTCCTGACTCTGACCACCCACATTCACCCTCTGACACGCCCACACTCACCCTCTGACACACCCAAATTCACCCTCGGACACGCCCATATTTACCATCGGACACGCCCACATTCAGCACCTCGGACACGCCCACATTCACCCTCGGACACGCCCACAGGGCCAGAACCCAATGTGGCAGAGAGGAGACGGGGGTCGGGGGTCTATGTCGGGGGAGAAAGAAGTAAGGGACAGGGGAGGTAGAGCAAGGGGCAGGGGGGGGAGAGTGTGTCTTGGGTGTTTAAGGTCATGACCCTCTCAAGGGTTTTTATTCATGTCATTAAACACGGCGGCCGCGCCCACCACCCTGCATCGCCCACCTGACCTCCAAGGTGATGTGTGGGAGGGGGGAGAGAGGGGAGAGGGGGCGAGGGGGGAGAGGGGAGATAAAGCGAGGGGGAGAGGGAAAGACAGATAGGGTCGGCAGAGATGGGGGGGGGGGGGGCGTGAGACAGCGGCAGAGAGATGGAGGGTGGAAGAGGACACACCGGGATAACAAGGACATGCTTACCTGGCATGCTGTGAAGGATGAAACCACAAGGGGACAGGGGGCTAAAGGGGTACAAACTCATAGAGATGGAGGCTGATGGGGGGGGCGGGGATCTACGTCCTCACTGCACGGCAAGCGGGACAGAAATCACCGTAAAGGAGGTCGACGCGCCGGGGCCTCTGAGGAGAGGGAGAGGTGTGGTCGAGCCGAGGCAGCATGGGGGCCCTTAGGCCGGGCTCCTGAAATGGAGGAAGGTCCGTGGAATCACTTAGACACGGCTCAGCGGCCCTGGCTTACTGGGGCCTGTGTAATCCGGAGGGGTTAATTGGGACTTTCATTAGCGTGTTTGCGTAGCTGCGGTGCTTTTGCCCATGTTGGAACCCATCCAACTGGTCAGAACAACTTTTCATCTATTCATGCGTTCACTGCTCCGAGTCGAACGTCTCCCAATGAATATGAATTAACTTTGGTGTGTAATTAATATTTGATACGGACTCGCCTGCGAGTGAATTTCCTCCTCTGGCTCTCGATATAGCAACAGGCAAATGACATCAAATTAACAAACTTTTTATACACTTCAAGGAGAGTATGAATAGTTCAGAGCACAGATCATTGACAGAGCATATTTTCAGCGTTACGTTCGGTTGGTTCAGTGTCCAATGGTTTAGTAAGAAAATCCACCCATCTATCCATCCATCCATCCATCCATCCATCCATCCATCCATCCATCAGTCTATCCATCCATCCATCCATCCATCCATCCATCCATCCATCCATCCATCCATCCATCCATCCATCCATCCATCCATCCATCCATCCATCCATCCATCCATCCATCCATCACCATCCATCCATCCATCCATCCATCCATCCATTCCATCCATCCATCCATCCATCCATCTCTCTACCACTTCAAAAGGCCTGCATTGCAATGGGAAACAAACAGATTCTTTTCCTCCTTCTTTCCTTCCGACGGCGGCCGAGAGGGTTGCCTGGGCTAAGCGACAGGTATAACTAATCCCCTTAAACGAGTTGCCAGATCCTCTTTGAAACGGCATTAGCAAACGCCCGTCTCCTCTCGCCATCTCATCTCCAGTCCGCCAGCAGTTGGACTTGTAAACACGCGGACCAGCACCGAAGGCAGGGCGGGGAGACGGCCGGAGAGAGATGAGCCATGGCAGAGAAGGGCTGGACGGGCAGAGCGACGGTAAGGCCTCTAGAGAGGAGCGACAGACGGACTAACGAGGACGATCGCCGTGCCGACGGACTGACCGAAGCGAGCAGCTGAAGATCGCTGTGCGAGCGAAGGTGGCCGCGACGGGCGGCCTGACCGGAAGCGTAGGCGTTAGGCACGGCGCTCCGAGTCCCGCGCCGTCACCAACTATCGTGCGACACACTGTCGACACGCGTTAGACGCCGTGTCACAATAATTAACTCAGGAGAAGAGCTTGTGGGGTTTAGGCACGGCGCATCCATGAGCACCTGCAGCGGTCAACAGAGATCCATCCCGGCACACTCCGACACCGCCGTTTAGACGCCGTCGTCACAATAAATTACATTTTTTCTCCGTATTAATTGACGACTCGTAATGGGAATGCAAGCTGTCTGGGGAATGTATCAAAGTACAGCTAGCATAATAGCGGGAGCAATCATCCCCAAACAAAATATCATCTGGACGAATACAGAGGGTATTAGGTTAAGTGATTGATGGAGCACGCGGGCCCCAGACACACACTGTGGATGGTGGCCTGTCTGTGTGGCGTGGGTTGTGTTGCATAAGTGGTGTGTCTCTGTTGCGTAGGGGGGGGGGGGGGATTGTGGTTTGGTGGGTGGGTGTGTGTGTCTGTTTGGCAATGCCATGCAATGCGGCGTCGTGTGTATTTGCCCAGTGTTCTATTGTGGGTGTGTTTTGGGCATGAAGCCTGTGGTTTTGTATGTGCATCGTGTTTGGTGGGTGCATCTGTGGCATGTGAGATCAAGGTGAGTTTGCATGTTGATATGCCTGCTATGTTTTGTGTGTGTTGGTGTGTGTGTGTGTGTGTGTGTGTTGTGTTGTGTGTTGTGTTGTGTGTGTGTGGTGTGTGTGTGTGTGTGTGTGTGTGTGTGTGTGTGTGGTGTGTGGTGGGTTGTGGTCTACTACGTTGTTGTGTCGGCAATTTGTCCGTGTGCCATCTCAATGTGTGCCCGAGACACAGTACTCAGGGAAATTACAACCACTAATAGAGAAGAGTGAGGAAATTGTAATCCACGTCAGAATTGAATTTACCATCCAATAATACTTATCCAATACAACCAAAATGGCTAATC
>OLKM01003606.1:22500-33306 GCA_900291075.1 Melanogrammus aeglefinus | reverse complement strand
AGCAGGTGTTCGGCGACCGGGGGGTACTAAGAAAGGAAGGAGAGTGTTACCACGGGGACAGACTGTAGGAAAGCTCGAGAATACTAGTTGGACCGATACTGACTGTGCAGGAGTAACGACGAACTGGCGCCGACTGGCAGGAGATCTCCGACTGAAGAAGGAACTGGTGATGAGCTGACAGCACACAGGTGTGGAAGGAGAAGAACCACCGACGCCAAGTGGCCACTAGGTGGAGGTAGTGGACCGCGTAGCAGGACGCTGCGTGACAGTACCCCCCCCTCTACGGACGCCCCTCGGCGGACGCCCAACACCAGCAGGATGATCTCGGTGGAAGTCCCGGACGAGCGAGGCATCCAGGATATTCCTCCGGGGAACCCAAGAGCGCTCCTCGGGACCGTACCCCTCCCAGTCGACGAGGTACTGATGCCCCCGCCCGCGGCGCCGAACCTCCAGGAGGCGACGGACCGTCCACGCCGGATGGTTGTCAATAACCCGGGGTGGAGGTGGGGGCGGGGCAGGAGGGGACAACGGGCTGGAGGAGACGGGCTTGACCTGGGACACATGGAAGGTGGGATGTATACGGAGGGATGGGGGAAGCCGGAGACGAACGGCACAGGGGTTGATGATAGCCTCGATCTCAAAAGGTCCAATGAACCGGGGGGAGATTTTAGGAGAGATTCCCTTCAAGGGAAGATCCTTCGCCCGAAGCCAAACCCTCTGGCCGGGGACGTACAGGGGTGCAGGTAGGCGGCGCCTATTGGCCTGTAGTTGGGAGCGGAAGGATGCGCGGACCAGCGCAGCGCGTGTACGCTTCCAAGTACGCCGGCACCTGCGCATGTGGGCCTGGACAGACGGGACTGAAATCTCCTCCTCTAGCTCGGGGAACAGGGCTGGTTGATAACCAAGCGAGGCCATGAACGGGGATAAACCGGAGGACGCGTTGACCAGCGTGTTGTGGGCGTACTCGACCCAGGGGAGCTGAGAGTTCCAGGATGAGGGGTTAGCGTGAGAGATACAGCGGAGAGCTGCCTCCATCTCCTGGTTGACCCGCTCTGACTGTCCGTTGGACTGGGGGTGGAATCCGGAGGAAAGGCTGGGTGTGGCCCCTAGCGCAGCGCAAAACGCGCGCCACACCTGAGAGGTGAACTGAGGACCCCTGTCCGAGACGATGTCCACCGGAATGCCGTGAAGGCGGAAAACGTGCTGGACCAGGAGGTCCGCGGTCTCCCTTGAAGAGGGGAGCTTGGGGAGCGCGATGAAGTGTGCGCCCTTGGAGAAGCGGTCTATCACGGTGAGGATGGTGGTGTTACCCTCGGACGTGGGCAGACCGGTGACGAAGTCCAGGGCGATGTGAGACCACGGTCGACTAGGAATGGGTAGAGGTCGCAGCAGACCGGAGCGGGAACGAGTAGACGTCTTATTCCGGGCGCAGGTTGCGCATGCTGCGATGAACGCGCGGACGTCCGCATCCATGGACGACCACCAAAAACGCCGGCGTATGAAGTCCAGTGTGCGGGTGATTCCTGGGTGACAGGTAAGCCTGGAGGAGTGAGCCCAGAGCAGAACCCTGGACCGTACGGCGTCTGGAACGAACAAGCGATTCGGAGGACCGGTACCGGGGTCTGGCTGCTGACTCTGTGCCCGGCGCACCGCGGACTCAATCTCCCAGGTAAGAGTAGCGATCAGGCAAGCGGGGGGCAGGATGTTCTCGGGGTCGGAACAGCGATCCTCGGGGGAGTGCAGGCGGGACAGGGCATCCGGCTTCCCATTCTGGGAACCGGGACGGTAGGTGAGGGAAAAATTAAATCGCCCAAAGAACAAGGCCCACCTGGCCTGCCGGGAATTCAGTCTCTTAGCCGACTGAATGTACGCCAAATTACGGTGGTCGGTCCAAACAATAAAGGGCTGGTCTGCGCCCTCCAGCCAATGCCGCCACTCCTCCAACGCGAGCTTGACGGCCAGAAGCTCGCGGTTCCCGACATCATAGTTCTTCTCTGACGGAGACAGCCGGCGGGAGAAGAAGGCGCAGGGGTGGAGCTTGTGGTCAGAGGGAGAACGCTGGGAGAGGACCGCGCCCACTCCGGTGTCAGAAGCGTCGGCCTCCAGCACGAACTGAAGAGCGGGATCAGGCTGCACCAGGATGGGTGCAGAAACGAAGCGGAGCTTGAGGCTCCGAAATGCGGTCTCAGCCTCCGGAGGCCACGAAAAGGGGGTCTTAATGGAGGTCAAGGCCGTGAGTGGTGCCGCGACTTGACTATAGCCTCGTATAAACCGACGATAAAAGTTGGCGAATCCCAGGAACTGCTGCAATCTCTTGCGGGTTGGGGGGGAGGGCCACTCGGCCACCGCAGAGACCTTGGAGGGGTCCATACTGATCTGACCCTGACCGATTATATATCCCAGGAAGGAGACGGATGGCACGTGGAAGACGCACTTCTCCGCCTTGACATATAGACGGTTCTCGAGCAGTCGCTGTAGGACCTGCCGGACGTGGACCCGGTGCTCCTCCACAGATCTCGAGAAGATCAAGATGTCGTCTATGTACACGAACACGGAGCGGTTCAGCATGTCCCGGAGGACATCGTTGACTAGGGACTGAAAAACAGCGGGAGCGTTGGAAAGACCGAAGGGCATGACCAGGTATTCAAAGTGACCCAAAGGAGTGTTGAACGCGGTCTTCCATTCATCTCCCTCCCGGATGCGAACCAAATGGTAAGCGTTGCGAAGATCTAGTTTAGTGAAGACCATGGCTCCGTGGAGGGGGACGAAGGCGGAACTAATGAGGGGCAAGGGATACTTGTTCTTCACCGTGATGTTATTCAACCCCCGGTAGTCGATGCAGGGACGGAGTGTGCCATCCTTCTTCCCCACAAAGAAGAACCCTGCTCCAACCGGTGAAGAGGATGGGCGGATGATCCCAGCAGAAAGAGATTCCCCAATGTACTTCTCCATCGACTCACGCTCGGACCGAGAGAGGTTGAACAGACGACTCCCTGGGAGGGGAGCCCCGGAAAGGAGGTCGATGGAGCAGTCATAAGGGCGGTGGGGGGGCAGGGACAAGGCGTGGGACTTGCTAAACACCTCCCCGAGGTCGTGATATTCCTCCGGAACCGGGGATAGGTTAGGGGGCGTGGGGGCCGGCTCGAGCTCTGGTGCTCGAGGAGACTGAGCGGACCGTAGACACTGGGACAGGCAGTGGGTACTCCAGGACATCACGCGACCGGTTCCCCAATCGATCCGGGGGTTGTGAGTCTTCAGCCAGGGGTAGCCCAAAACGACCGGGGAGAAGGGGCTGGTAATCACCATAAGGGAAATGGACTCGTGGTGATTCCCGGAAACGAGTAGGTCTACCGGAACGGTACGGTGCTCCACCCGCGTGAGTGTCCTCCCGTCTAGTGCCTGGGTCTCGATGGGGGAAGGCAGCGGAACCGTGTCGATCTTCCATCGCAGGACCAACTCCCGATCAATGAAACTCTCGTCGGCCCCAGAGTCCAGGAGGATGGAGAGCGGGAGGGCCTGATCCTGCCACAGGAGGACTGCTTCCAGGAGGGGACGGGAGACCGAGGGGTTACGGGAGCGGCTCGCCAGGATCCCTCGGCTTACTGGCAAGCCCGATCTTTTCCCGAAAGCGAAGGACAGCCAGACCGGAGGTGGCCCGAAAGACCACAGTAGAGGCAGGAACCGGAGCGTATACGGCGTTCCCTCTCCGCGGGGGAGAGATTCGTGCGTCCGATCTGCATAGGCTCGGGGGAGTGTCCTCGCTCGCGGCGAGGTGGAGCGGAGAACGAAGCGGAAGGCCGAGGTGTTGCGTGCAGCTCGAACCCGTGCGAGACTGGGCGTGAACCTCTCTCCCTGCGGCGTTCGCTCAACCGATTGTCGAGCCGAATAGAGAGGGCGATCAGCTCGTCCAGATCCGTGGATTCCTCCCGGAAAGCAAGCTGGTCCTTGATGTCATCGGATAGAGCGTTTAGGAAAACCCCCTGCAGGGCCTCCCCGTTCCAGCCGCTTTCAGCCGCCAGGGTGCGGAACTCCACAGCGAAGGAGGCGACGCTGCGGGATCCCTGACGGAGATGTAGAAGGCGCTGAGACGCCTCCTTTCCCCGGACCGGGTGATCGAAAACCATCCGCATCTCCGCGGTAAAGGCGGAATAGTCTCTACAGACCGCGGAACCACGTTCCCACACGGCAGTAGCCCAAGCGAGCGCCTCGCCTCGCAGGGAACCGATGAGGTAGGCGATCCGTGACCCGTCGGTGGGGTAGGTCAGAGGCTGTAGTTCGAAGACCAACGAACACTGGAGAAGGAAAGACCGGCAGGACCCCAGGTCCCCCTCATAGCGTTCTGGGGCAGGAATGTACGGCTCCCGGGACGAAGCCGATGGACCCGGAACAGCGACGGATGGATCCGGCGAGACGGCGCGCAGTGACTGTATAGCCGCGGCCATCTCACGAAGGTTGGAGGTAATCTCTTGCAGATTTTGATCGTGCTGACCCAGGAGAGTTCCTTGATGGGAGATCCTCTGGCGGAGTGACTCTGTATCCGCTGGGTCCATGTTTAGGCCAGTTCGTACTGTTAGGGGGTACGGAACGTGGAGACCCAAGCGCAGAGCCACAGGCAGAGACGAGGTTAAAGTGGAACGGGGTTTATTTGGAAGGTAGAAGCGTCGAGACAGGGAACGGGGTTTGTTTGGAACGCAGAAGGCGTCAGACAGGCGGGGAGTCGGGAACCAGGAGGGACGTCAGAACAGGCGGGGGAATCAGGAACCAGGAGGAGCGTCAGAACAGGCGGGGAATCAGGTACCGGGAGGGGAGTCCGACAGGCAGGGGTTCGATAACGGGCAAGCAGGGCGAAAGCAGGCGGGTAGTCAGGCAAGCAGGTGTTTCGGCGACCGGGGGTACTTAAGAAAGGAAGGAGAGTGTTACCAACGGGGACAGACTGTAGGTAAGCTCGAGAAATACTAGTTGGACCGATACTGACTGTGCAGGAGTAACGACGAACTGGCGCCGACTGGCAGGAGATCTCCGACTGAAGAAGGAACTGGTGATGAGCTGACAGCACACAGGTGTGGAAGGAGAAGAACCACCGACGCCAAGTGGCCACTAGGTGGAGGTAGTGGACCGCGTAGCAGGACGCTGCGTGACACAAAGCCTATAACGGTTGAGTCCTTGCTCCCGTTTGTCACGACCTATTCTCCCACGTCTGTTAAGTTGGTTCGTTCTATCAAAACCCATTTTCACGATTTTCTGACACAAAATGATCTGTTGAGGGAATTTCGTGGTTATTGCGGGCGTTCAGGAAAAACAAAAATCTCCAGGATATCCTGGTTAAAGCCAAACTCCCACCACTCGGGGCCCCCAGACCATCAGGACTTGGGTCCTTTTTCCGGGCCCGTGTTTGTGTGCGTAACCGGCACAATAATAATGTTTTCCCCACGCAGAGGGGCGTTTCTGTTAAAACCATTAATTGTATTTATCTTATCTGGTGTGAGGACTGTGGGCTGCAATATGTGGGTGAAACTGGGAACACTATGCTGACTAGGTTTACCCAACACAGACACAATATCCGTACTGCTGTTGGGCCCCCCACCCCACTTGTTAACCACTTTGTGCTACACGGCTGGCATAACCTTGCGGCCACGGTTCTGCAGTCGAACCCCAGGTGGTCCATCGCGCAGAGGAGGAGAGCTGAGAGGGAGTGGATCGCCAAGTTGGGTACCTTACGACCCTTTGGTTTGAACGAGAGGGGTTCTGGTGCTTTTTCACACACCCCCTCCTCTCCTTCTACCCTAACCTTTAGCCCCTCCTCCTCCTTCTACCCTAACCCCAACCCTCCTCCCCCTACCCCAACCCTAACCCCTCCTCCCCTTACCCTAACCCTAACCCCCTCCCCCTTCTGCCCTAACCCCAACCCTCCTCCCCCCACCCTAACCCTAACCTCCTCCCCCTTCTTCCCTAACCCTAACCCTCCTTCCCCCACCCTAACCCTAACCCCTCCTCCCCTTACCCTAACCCTAACCCCTCCCCCTTCTTCCCTAACCCTAACCCCCCTCCCCCTTCCTGCCCCTAACCCCAACCCTCCTCCCCCCACCCTAAACCCTCCCCCTTCTGCCCTAACCCCAACCCTCCTCCCCCTACCCTTACCCTAGCCCCTCCTCCTCCCCTAACCCTAACCCCCTCTCCCCCTCTGCCCTAACCCCAACCCCTCCTCCCCCTACCCCAACCTTAGCCCTTCCTTCCCTAACCTTAGCCTATCCCCCCTTGCCCCAGTTCGGAACCTCTTGCTCGGGACCCACGGTTTTTCACCAAACCCCCTCTGCTCTGTGTCTTGTGATATTAAAAGCATTGTCTTGATCTCACATTAATAAAAACTGTTCCTTGTGGCCATTGGGCCTTTCTTTTGTGTGTTGGTTCCGGGGGGTGGGGGTTTCCTTGTTTCCCTACGGTCCTAGGCCCGTGCTACTTGGTGCCGCCGCTTAGCGGTGGTACCCTAACCCTCAACCCTAACCCTAACCCTAACCCTAACCCTAACCCCTAACCCTAACCCTAACCTAACCCTAACCCTAACCCTAACCCTAACCCTAACCCTAACCCTAACCTAACCCTAACCCTAACCCCCCTAACCCTAACCCTAACCCTACCCTAACCCTACCCTAACCCTAACCCTAACCCTAACCCTAGTTTTGCTTTCTTGGTTGTGATACGGCGGCCTTGGGATTGTGGAAAACTGGTGAGAATTGCTTGGTTTTCCACAACCAGGTCGCCAATTAGTCGTTTGGTCCATTTTTAGTAGCTCCGCCCTATCCAAAGACACTTACCCAATAGGGATTCTTCTTTTTGTCTCCACCCCCTTTTGTTCCTATATAAGTGTGTCTTTTTCTTCATTCTAGTTCTATCCTCTGAAGAAGACACATGGTGTCGAAACGTTAGGAGCTCATTTCAACCTTTTAATCTTTAAACCTTTTATTTTTTTTTTTTAAACCAAGTCTTTCTTCTGACTGCTTTTAAATCCTGGATCTTTTATGATCCCACTTACATTTTAAACTTAGTGGTTTCCCCTGTATTTCTAAAATTGATTTGCACAATAGCAGCACTTTATCAAAGCACTTTATCAAGCACAATTTGCATATTGGGGAATCTGGGCACTTAGGGCCTACTCCTGTAGGGGTACATTCCAAATTATTTTCCCTTTTTTTTGGTTTGTTTTACACAGTGTGGGTTTTGGGTGCATAGGGTGGTTTTTATTTTGCTGTGTTTTTGTATTTTTCTTTTTCTTTGAATTTTTTTTATTTATTTATATAAAAAAAAATTTGTATTTGTTTATTTTGAGTGGCACCCTTATAGGTGTTACCCACTCCCCATTGACTTGGTGCCTAGGGGGGAGGGAATAAATTTATTTTACCCTCCTTCAGACAGAGTGCTGTTTTTAACCATAAAATCTTCTTTATTGTGTAAATTGGGGAAACTATAGGAAAATCCAGTCAGTCTTTTATGTGTTCCCTGTTTTTATTCCTCAGTTTTTAAATGTTAACAGAAGCATTTTGTTTGTCTTATTCTGACACTTAATTCCAGTTGTACCTGTTCTGCACTTTATTGTTGACTTTATCCCCGTTCATGGAACAGAGATTGAGACCGTCTAATTGGGTTAGAAGAGGGGGGAGAGGGAGTGAGAGAAGGGTTTATCCCAATATTCCACCTGGGGTAGGGAGTAACAATAATGGTGGACCTGACACCACTCAGCGTGGTGTGCCTAGCCTGCAGAAGAGGTACTTTTCACTCCTGCAGGCTATCCACCATGCTGAGGTGGTGGAACGATCGGAGCGATCTGGGACCTTTCCGGTGGGGATGATGCGCCAGGTGAATAAATTAACATCATTCATCAAGCCATCCGCTCCTAATGCCGATACCGCGGGGAGGGTAAAGGCCAACACTGATCGGTGGATGGAACAGAATCTTTCCATCCTTAAACATCATTACGATGGAGTGTTGGCTAGGGGGCTCGGGTCCCTTCCCCCTTTTGAGCAGGTGGCATTGGAGAAGGCCATTGCTTATGGCCGAGCCAGATATAAGAATAGGCTTACTGGCACCTCCATTGTCACTTTGACATCGCTCGTGGGGGTTGGTATTGGGCCCCCTATACGGGAGCCGGTTCCAGTTAGGGATCCGAGGGAGTGGCCTCCACTTCCGACCCCTGGCCCTGGCCCTCCCCCTGGGATTGGTTTCCCGAGATTGCTTACCGTGCCATCCTGCCCTACTCCTGGATCGTACCCTAACCCCAACCCTAATCCCGGCCCTAACCCTAACCCCTACCCTTACCCTAACCCCAACCCTAATCCCGGCCCTAACCCTAACCCCTACCCTAACCCTAACCCCAACCCCAACCCCAAAACTAATCCCGGCCCTAACCCCAACCCCTATCCTAACCCTAACCCCAACCCTAATCCTAACCCTAACCCCAACCCCAGGAAGAAGGGTAAACATGTTTGGAACCATGCTTGCCCTGATCCTAACCCTAACCCTGACCCCAACCCTAACCCTAACCCCAGGAAGAAGGGTAAACATGTTTGGAACCATGCTTGCCCCAATCCTGACCCCGACCCTAACCCTGACCCCAACCCCGACCTTAACCCTGACCTTAATCCTGACCCCTGCCCCAGTCTTGGCCCTGACCCTAACCCTAATCCGGAACCGAACCCCGGAATTAGCCCTGATTTACGCCCTAACCTTGGCCTTCGCCTTCTGCCGAGCTCCCACCCCCCCTCTACCCCCAATATTACCACTGACCCTGTTTTTATTATGGGAGTGGATACATTTGAGGGGCCTAACACCCGGAGCAGAGCCCAGACTCTTACAGCAGAGATCCATCATCCTCATAGCCCCTTACCATCGGAGAAGGGCCTGGACTTTCACCCTAATTGCCAGCTTGATCTTTCTGATCTGAGCCTTGAGGAGGAATCTTCCCCTCGAGTAGCAAAAGGACAGCCCCTTGTGGCTGGGGTTGAATTTAAATCCAATGTGGCAGTGGCTATCTCTGAGTCCATTGACTCCAGCTCCCAACCTGAGTTAGGTATGGTTCACCCTCCTATAGATATAGGAGTGACCCAGAAAGGAGTTGTACCGGGTGGGCTTGCTGCATCTGAGGATGTTGTGCAGCCCTCCCCACGGGGGCCCACCAGACACCCGAACCACCCCAATGATGAGGGGAAGAGGGAGTGGTCGTTGACGGTGGAGAGGCCTGTACTGGTGATAGGGGATTCCAATTTGACCAACTTTCCCCGTTGTAAATAGCCCATTGGTACAGGTTGACAGCTTCCCGGGGGCCCGCATTTTTCATCTGACGGGAATCCTCGGTAAGCTGTCCCCCTGTGTGGAGACGCAGAAGGTGATCCTTTCAGTGGGCCTGAACAACTGTTTAAAGTTAAACAGCATAGATACCATTGCCAAACAGTTTGGTATTCTAGTTACCAAGGCGAAGAAAACATTTCCCTACGCAGAAATATTTATCCCACTTGTGCAGATCTCAGAGCGTCAAGATCATGATGTTCAGAGGTTGGCGCGTGGGGTTAACTCGTTTATTAGGGATAGGTATAGGGTGTTGAAGGGCGTGAAAGACGGTGATTTTAAAGTGCAAAGAGACAGAGTACACTGGACTAAAACAACAGCTTCGCTGATTTTTAATGGTTGGATGGAGCAATTAAACTATCCAGGGGGGGACCGAGAACTCTCACCCCCTCGGTATCCAATATCTTAAACTTGTCTATTTTATATAAATTTATTCGATCAGAGCAGAGGAGGAGAGCCCTCTTCGTGGGAAGAGGCCTTCCTGTTTATAACCTTACATCCATTGGAGATTAATAGGCAGGGTCTTAGGAGAGACCTATTACCAATATCACAGGAGGTTGAGACTGCTGGACTACTTTGGCTTCGAGTCTGGCGGCCCCCGGGAGCCTTTCACCTTACCCTCCGGTTTGCACCAGGGAGGATAAAACATCAGACCCATTAAGAGGGCCGTAGTTGGGGTGATGTGGGGGGCTTTGGGAGACTGTCTTTCCGGGTGCGTCCGGTTAGCAACCTTTCCAAGGAGGAGAGAAAAGCCCTAGAAAATTAAAATCTAATAGAGATATAATAATCAAACCGGCAGACAAGGGGTCCAAGATTGTCATTTTAGATAAAGCATCATATCTAATAGAGGCAAACAGACAACTGGAAAATAAAAAACATTACTTACCTTTGAAAGAGTCCATTCAGATGGAAACGCAGGTCGAAATCCGGGGAATCCTGGACGATCTCTGTAAAGAAAGAAGAATTACAAAAAAACAGAAGGTTTACCTATATGGGGAGGATCCTCCACGTCCAAGAAAATTTTATTTATTACCAAAAATTCATAAAGATCCAGTGACGTGGACAATTCCTCATAAAGTTCCCCCAGGAAGACCCATTGTGTCTGACTGTGGGAGCGAATCATGTAGGATCTGAATACATTGACTCTTTCCTTGGTCCCTTGTCTCAAACTCATGATAGTTATTATGAATAGATTATCAATTGCCTTTGTTGACAAGCTTAAGACCGTAGAATTTCCACACGGCGCCATGTTATTCTCGATAGATGTAGATGCCCTGTACACAAATATTGATACTCACCTAGGACTTCAGGCTGTTCAGAATATTTTGTTAGAGCACCCTGATCCAGATAGACCTGATGCAGCTATTTTGAGGTTGTTGGAGTTGGGTTTAACCAAAAATGATTTTGTATTTAATGATAAATATTATTTACAGATTCATGGAACGGCAATGGGGAAAAAGTTTGCTCCCG
>OLKM01003606.1:0-17500 GCA_900291075.1 Melanogrammus aeglefinus | reverse complement strand
TTAAGTTATTTTCTCGGCCTAGGAAGGGTCTAGAAACATAATTCCTGCAGATTCAGGGTCGGATCGAGCCCAGCAAAAAGAAACGAAAAAAAAATGAATGAATTTTCAAAATTTCAAAAAAAAATAAAAACTTCAAATTATCAAAAAAATGTTTTAAAAGGGTTAGGGTTAGAATGTACCAAAAAAGTGCACCACAGACCACCACCAAACGACTCAAAATGGCCAAAAACGTGCTCCTAGACACTTTCTGTCAAATTTTCACAAAATTTTCACAAAATTTTCCAAGTATTTTTACATTGGAGTCCAACGTAGCTATGTGAAGAAGTGGGCTAAGAACTTCCAAAAACTTCGCACCATGTCGATTGGAGCCGAGAAAAACCTTCCACACCAATTTTTTGTCAAAATTAAATATGGTAACACCCCTTTTCCCTCGCGTTTAGTGAAAACTTCAAATCGGATTTCTATACCAAAACAAGCCCTAGGTGGCCAAATTTTGCACAAAGGTCCGCCTCAGTAATACCTACCAACCATAGGAACCTTGTTCCCAAGCCCCTCCCTCAGCTTCCGTGAGGTCGTTATAGCTGTTTTCCATGTAAAAAAAAAGTTGCCACTAGGACGCCAAATTTATAGGGGATGAAGAAGGGCCTAAGGGAAACCATCTGGGACTTATTCCGAATTCCCATGCACCGCTCGCTACAAAAAAAACGCTTCACTTTGAACTTTTAAAAATCGAATTTGCAGTACCCAAAAAAACCGCCAGGGGCGCCACATCTTTTTGAGCAACGTCCGCTGGGCCTAGACCCTATCCGTGGGTGGTCCGCCGCAATTCCCATGCACCGCTGCATCTCGAACTAGCTCAAAAACACCGTGTTTCCAAAGTAGTCGTGGTGGCTCTTAACCTAACCCTACCCTAACCGTAACCATACCCATCACCCTCATACTCTAGTGACCCTACAAGTCCACGTAACCTAACCCCTAACCCTAACCCCTAACCCTAACCCCTAACCCCTAACCCTAACCCTAACCCTAACCCTAACCCTAAACCCTAACCCTAACCCTAACCCTAACCCTAACCCTAACCTCTAACCCTAACCCTAACCCTAACCCTAACCCTAACCCTAACCCTAACCCTCGTTGTCGGCTCCCTGCCCATTTCCGGTCGACCTGCTCCCTCGCCGCTTCCCTCCGGCTCCCGGCCCCCCGGTCTGGACCCCGTGACCCTGGACCGTGCTGACCAGGAGTACCGCTCTCCGTCCCAGGCCAGCTCTGTGTCCCTCTTCTCCTCTGTGTTCTCTCCTTCTCCAGCCCTTGTCAGCTCTGTGTCCCTCTTCTCCTCTGTGTCCTTCTCCCCCCTCTTCCCCTCCCGTTCTCCGTCCTCCCCCCCCCCCCCCCCCCCCCGACCCCGCCCTCTCCCCTTCTGGCAGGTTCCCGACCCCCTCCGGCCGCGCCCTTGCCGCGACGGACGACGCGCGCTTCCGGTTTGGCTCGGCGTCGGACCTTCGGCCTCACCACGCCCCGTCGGGCTGTTCCGGCGTCTTCCGACATGAACACCCCCAATGGTTTGCCCAGACCACGCTCTCCGGGACGCTGTTATCCACCGTTCTGGCGTCTTCCGGCACGACACTCCCCTATGGGTTTGCCCAGACACCAACGCTCCTCCGGGACGCTGTCCCCACCGTTCCGGCGTCTTCGGCACGAGACACCCCCAAATGGGTTGGCCCAGAGACCTACGCTCTCCGGGACGCTGTCCCCACGGATACTCCCCTTGGCTCCGTTCTGCGCTTCGGCTGACCTTCTACCTCCGGCTGAACGGGGTCACGGCGGACATGCCCACCGGGAGGCCCACGGGGCACGTCCAACACACGAGGAAGAAGTTTCGCGACCCATCCGGCCACGCCCTTGTCGCGGCGTACGACGCGCGCCTCCGGCTTGGCTCGGCGCCGGCACCTCGGCCTCGCCACGCCCCTTCGAAAGGTTCCGGTGTCTTCCGGCACGACACTCCGCTATGGGATTGCCCAGATCGACGTTCTTCAGGACGCTGTCCTCCTTCTGGTAGGTGGGGGTGGGTCGGGGATCTTTGGGACTGATGTGATGATGGCCTGTGCACTCGGCGCCGCCGCCTTCGGCGGCGTCACCTTAATGCTTGTACCTAACCGCCCGTGCCTCCTATTCGACTCCTCGGATCTCCTTCCCTCCCCACCAACACATGGGCACACGAGCCCGATCTGACTATTCTCATTGAGATCTGCAGCATCTACACCACCTTCGTCACCGCCATTGTGGCGGTCGCCGGCCCGCACGAACCTGTTTGCCGCCTATAGGGCTCATGGTTCCTGTTTTGGTTTTGATGCTGTTATATTTATTACTGTTGGCCTCCATCCGTTCACCCTTGTTTGCACTTGAAGGTTTCGTGTATACAATGGTTCTGTTTCCCCATGTTGGTCCCGTGTGTTTCATCCCCGAGCCGTAGGTGTTTTTCCCCTTCGTGTACCGGTCTCCTTCTTCCTCAGAGACGTGCCCTTGCCCCGGCCTCGCCTCGCATCAGCGTTCGGCCCCACCCTCGCCCTACCCGTCCATCCTGCCCACCCTTCTGTCCCCGCCGCGTCTGCCCCTCACCTAACCATCCTCCGCTGGCCTCACCCTAACCACTCCCTCCTCTGGCCCTCACCCTAACCACTCCTCCCTGGCCCTCACCTAACTCACTCCCTCCCTGGCCTCACCCTAACCATCCCTCCCCTGGCCCTCACCTTAACCACTCCTCGCCTGGCGCCTACCCTTGCCCCTCTATTTGGCCCTGGCCCTTCTAAATTTGCCCCTCTTCGGATCCCCTGCACCGTTGTCTCTGATGTTGCACATTATTTTAACCCTATTTATTGAGGTAATGTGGTTTATTATTCTGTTTGTTTTTCGTGGTGTGCCTTACCTTCCATTTATTGTATTCTGTTTTTTGTGTTTGTTCCCCCATTCATTCCGATGGCCACCTGCAGTCGGTCTTATTTGGCGCCATCTGCTGGGTATTTTCACCTTCAGTGGGTCCATTTAAAATTGTTTTTCCAAGACCTTGGTCTCTGATTGGTTACCCCACTCCGGGCGGCCATCTTGGATTTTTAAATGTTCGATCCACTTGGCGCCATCTGCTGGTTATTTCACCCCATTGGATCTATTTAAATTGTTTTTTTCCAACCTGGTCTCTGATTGGTTACCCACTCCGGGCGGCATCTTTGATTTTTAAATGTTCGGTCACCTGGCGCCATCTGCTGGTTGTTTCACCTTATTGGATCTATTTAAAATTGTTTTTTCGAACCTGGTCTCTGATTGGTCAGCCCACTCCCGGGCGGCCATTTTGGACTTTCAAATGTTCGTTTTTGAAAAATAACAGTGTGTTCCACCCCCGTGCACGGCTCTGATTGGCTTAGGGTCATGCTGAGACTACAGTCCCTCCACCTCCCCTGTTTTCCATCAGTTGATGTATATATCTGTGTGTGTGCGCACTCTCCCGTCTTCTGTCACCACGGCTCTCTTTAATGGGATTTTATGGACATATTCACGGTTTGTTTTTTGCATATTTTATGTACCTGAATGAAGTCACTTTAGTGACGAAACGTCGTACCTGCTTACATTCGATAGGAAGATCTAATATTAAAACGGATTTTCTATCGGACCACACGTGTTTTTTCCTGAACCTTCGGAGCGTTTTTTTTTTCTATATATAAACGACCTCTGGGATATGCCTGCCCGAGCCACCGTGACGGATGGACCGTGGTTCACCACAGCGACACAGCCCAGGACCGGGGATCCTTCCGACATCCCCTCGCTGGTTAGTCTACCACTTTGGCCCGCACAGACTATGAGACGCTTCCATGCGTCGGTCGCGGACCCTTACCGTCGTGACTGGGTCCCCCGTGACCCCTTTCCCCGTGATTGGGCTTCCCCCACACGGCCCGCTAGGGCCCATTCCCCCTTTGGGTCGGCCCTCTATCCCCCTCCGTTCCGGCCCCCGCCTTCGCCGCGCCGTGATGAGCGCCGCCGCCGTGGGCCTAACGCCCGCCCGGCTTTCGCCCTGCCGTCCAGAACCGGTTTCCCTGCGGATGCTCCGCGACCCGCCGCCGAGGGACCCTCCCGTCCGGATTCCCAGGCCCGTCCCCCTCTCTTCCTCACCGTCCCAGACCTTCGGAGGCTGCCGCTGCGCGCCGGGGGCCTACGCGTCCCCGCCGGCGCTCGCCAGGCCTCAGGCCCCTGTCCCGCGGTCCCACGGCACCCCGGACTTTCACCCTCAAAAACAGACTCTTCCTCGCTGCCATCAAGGCGGCCCATTCACTGGCACATCACCGGTCCCGGCCCTCACAATCATTTCCAGACTCACGGCTCCCTGAGGCCTCCATCCGCCCGCCGTCCCCACGCCACACCCTGTCCCTCATAGAGGGTAACGCACGCAACTGGGCCCACACCACCACCATCATACTCTGTGACCACTACAAGTCCACGGTGATGGAGAAGGTCAGTGTCCTTTCCCTTCTCAACGACCCAGCTTGGCACCGGAACTTTGAGGTGGCCGCCTCCTGGGCCCGTCGACAGTTCGGACGCCGCCTGCGCCAAGAGACACTGGACGGTCTCCACTCCGAGCTCCGGCGTGAACTGGATGGCCGGGGCCTTCGTTGTCGGCTCCCTGCCCATTTCCGGTCGACCTGCTCCCTCGCCGCTTCCCTCCGGCTCCCGGCCCCCCGGTCTGGACCCCGTGACCTGGATCGTGCTGACCAGGGTACCGCTCTCCGTCCCAGGCCAGCTCTGTGTCCTCTTCTCCTCTGTGTCCTTCTCCCCCATTTTCCCTCCCGTTCTCCGTCGTTCCCCCCTCCCCCTTCTCTGTCCCGACCCTCTCCCCTCCCCTCCTCCCCCGACCCCGACGCCTGCCTCCTCTCCTTCTGGCAGGTTCCCGACCCTCCGGCCGCGCCTCTTGCCGCGACGGACGACGCGCGCTTCCGGTTTGGCTCGGCGTCGGACTTTCGGCCTCACCACGCCCGTCGGGCTGTTCCGGCGTCTTCCGACATGACAACCCCCCAATGGGTTTGCCCAGACCAACGCTCTCCGGGACGCTGTCTCCACACCGTTCTGGGCGTCTTCCGGCACGACACCCCCTATGGGTTTGCCCAGACACAACGCTCTCCGGGACGCTGTCCCCACCGTTCCGGCGTCTTCCGCACGACACCCCCCAATGGGTTGGCCCAGACCTACGCTCTCCGGGACGCTGTCCCACCACGTCGATCTCCCTTTGCTCCCGCTCGCGCTCTGGCTGACCTTCTACCCTCCGGCTGACGGGGTCACGCCGGACATGCCCACCGGGGAGGCCCACGGGGCACGTCAACACCACCGAGGAAGAGTTCGCGACCCCATCCGGCACGCCTTGTCGCGGCGTAACGACGCGCGCTCCGGCTTGGCTCGGCGCCGGCACCCTCGGCCCTCGCCACCGCCCCTTCGAAAGGTTCCGGTGTCTTCCGGCACGACACTACTGCTTCCGCTATGGGATTGCCCAGGTCGACGTTCTTCAGGACGCTGTCCTCCTTGGTAGGTGGGGGTGGGTCGGGGATCTTTGGGACTGATGTGTGTGATGGCCTGTGCACTCGGCGCCGCCGCCTCGGCGGCGTCACCTTAATGCTTGTACCTAACCCGCCCGTGCCTCCTATCGACTCCTCGGATCTCCTTCCTCCCCCCAACACATGGGCACACGAGCCCGATCTGACTAGTCTCATTGAGATCTGCAGCATCTACACCACCTTCGTCACCGCCATTGTGGCGGTCGCCCCGGCCCGCACACGACCTGTTGCCCTATAGGGCTCATGGTTCCTGTTTTGGGTTTTGATGCTGTTATATTTATTACTGTTGCCCTCCATCCGTTCACCTTGTTTGCACTTGAAGGTTCGTGTATACAATGGTTCTGTTTCCCCCATGTGGTCCCGTGTGTTCATCCCCGAGCCGTAGGTGTTTTCCCCTTCGTGTACCCGTCTCCTTCTCCCTCAGAGACGTGCCCCTTGCCCCGGCCCTCGCCCTCAGCGTTCGGCCCCCCACCCTCGGCCCTCACCCCGTCCCCATCCTGCCACGCCTTCTGTCCCCGCCCGCGTCCTGTCTGCTCCTCACCCTACCACTCCCTCCCCGGCCTCACCCTAGACACTCCTCCCCTGGCCCTCACCCTAACACTCTTCCTCCCCTGGCCTCACCCTAACCACTCCCTCCCCTGGCCCTCACCCTAACCACTCCCTCCCCTGGCCCTCACCCTAACCACTCCCTCGCCTGGGCCCAACCCCTGCCTGCCCTCTATTTGGCCCTGGCCCTCTTAAATTTGGCCCTCTTCGGATCCCCCTGCCACCGTTGTCCTCTGAATGTTGCACATTATTTAACCCTATTTATTGAGGTAATGTGTTATTATGCTGTTGTTTTTCGTGAGTGTGCACTTACCTTCCATTTATTGTATTCTCTTTTTGTGTGTGTTCCCCCATTCATTCCGAATGCCACCTGCATCGGTCTATTTGGCGCCATCTGCTGGTTATTTCACCTCATTGGGTCCATTTAAAATTGTTTTTCCAACCTGGTCTCTGATTGGTTACCCCCTCCGGGCGGCCATCTTGGATTTTTAAATGTTCGGTCCACTTGGCGCCATCTGCTGGTTATTTCACCCATTGGATCTATTTAATAATTGTTTTCCAACCTGGTCTCTGATTGGTTACCCCACTCCCGGGCGGCCATCTTTGATTTTTAAATGTTCGGTCCACCTGGCGCCATCTGCTGGTTGTTTCACCTTATTGGATCTATTTAATATGTTTTTTCGAACCTGGTCTCTGATTGGTCAGCCCACTCCCGGGCGGCCATTTTGGGACTTTCAAATGTTTCGTTTTTGAAAAATAACAGTATATTCCACCCCCCTTGCACGGCTCTGATTTGGCTTAGGGTCATGCTGAGACTACGTCCCTCACCTCCCTGTTTTCCATCAGTTGATGGTATATATCTGTGTGTGTTGCGCACTCTCCCGCGTCTTCTGTCACCACGGCTCTCTTTAATGGGATTTTTATGGACATATTCCACGGTTTGTGTTTTTGCATATTTATGTACCTGATGAAGTCACTTTAGTGACGAACGTCGTACCTGCTTTCAATCGATAGGAAGATCTAAATAAAAAACGGATTTTCTATCGGACCACACGTGTTTTTCCTGAACCTTCGGAGCGTTTTTCTTTTTTATTACATATAACAACGACTCTTGGATATGCCTGCCCCGAGCCAACCGTGACGGATGGACGCGGTGGTTCACCACAGACGACACAGCCCAGGACCCGGATCCTTCCGACATCCCCTCACTGGTTAGTCTACCCCTTTGGCCCGCACAGACTATGAGACGCTTCCATGCGTCGGTCGCGGACCCTTACCGTCGTGACTGGGTCCCCCGTGACCCCTTTCCCCGTGATTGGCTTCCCCACACGGCCCGCTAGGGCCCGCTTCCCCCTTTGGGTCGGCCCTCTATCCCCTCCGTTCGGCCCCGCCTTCGCCGCGCCGTGATGAGCGCCGCCGCCGTGGGCCTAACGCCGCCCGGCCTTCCGCCCTGCCGTCCAGAACCGCGGGTTTCCCTGCGGATGCTCCGCGACCCCGCCGCAAGGGACACCTCCCTGTCCGGATCCAGGCCCGTCCCCTCCTCCTCACCGTCCCAGACCTTCGGAGGCTGCCGCCGCGCGCCCGGGGCCTACGCGTCCCCCGCCGGCGCTCGCCAGGCCTCAGGCCCCTGTCCCGCGGTCCACGGACCCGGACTTCACCCTCAAAAACAGACTCATCCTCGCTGCCATCAAGGCGGCCCATCACCTGGCCAACATCACCGGTCCCGAGCCCCTCCACATCATTTCCAGACTCACCGGCTCCCTGACGGCCTCCATCCGCCCCCGCCGTCCCCACGCGCACCACCTGTCCCTCATAGAGGGTAACGCACGCAACTGGGCCACAACCACCACCATCATACTCTGTGACCACTACAAGTCCACGGTGATGGAGAAGGTCAGTTGTCCTTTCCTTCTCAACGACCCAAGCTTGGCACCGGAACTTTGAGGTGGCCGCCTCCTGGGCCCGTCGACAGTTCGGACGCCGCCTGCGCCAAGAGACACTGGACGGTCTCCACTCCGAGCTCCGGCGTGAACTGGATGGCCGGGCCCTCGTTGTCGGCTCCCTGCCCATTTCCGGTTCGACCTGCTCCTCGCCGCTTCCTCCGGCTTCCGGCCCCCGGGTCTGGAACCCCGTGACCCTGGATCGTGCTGACCAGGCGTACCGCTCTCCGTCCCAGGCCAGCTCTGTGTCCCTCTTCTCCTCTGTGTCCTTCTCCCCCCTTTCCCCTCCCGTTCTCCGGTCGTTCCCTCTCCCCCCTTCTCTGTCCGACCCTCTCCCTCCTCGCTCCCTCCCCGACCCCGACCCGCCCTCTCCCTTCTGGCAGGTTCCCGACCCCTCCGGCCCGCGCCTTGCCGCGACGGACGACGCGCGCTTTCCGGTTTGGCTCGGCGTCGGACCTTCGGCCTCACCACGGCCCGCGTCGGGCTGTTCCGGCGTCTTCCGACATGACACCCCCCAATGGGTTTGCCCAGACCAACGCTCTCCGGGACGCTGTATCCACCGTTCTGGCGTCTTCCGGCACGACACCCCCCTATGGGTTTGCCCAGACCAACGCTCTCCGGGACGCTGTCCCCACCGTTCCGGCGTCTTCCGGCACGACACCCCCCAATGGGTTGGCCCAGACCTACGCTCTCCGGGACGCTGTCCCCACCGATACTCCCCTTGGCTCCGCTCGCGCTCGGCTGACCTTCTACCCTCCGGCTGACGGGGTCACGCCGGACATGCCCACCGGGAGGCCCACGGGGCACGTCAACACCACGAGGAAGAGTTCGCGACCCCATCCGGCCACGCCCTTGTCGCGGCGTACGACGCGCGCCTCCGGCTTGGCTCGGCGCCGGCACCTCGGCCTCGCCACGCCCCTTCGAAAGGTTCCGGTGTCTTCCGGCACGACACTCCGCTATGGATTGCCCAGATCGCGACGTTCTTCAGGACGCTGTCCCTCCTTGGTAGGTGGGGGTTGGGTCGGGGATCTTTGGGACTGATGTGATGATGGCCTGTGCACTCGGCGCCGCCGCCTTCGGCGGCGTCACTTAATGCTTGTACCTAACCCGCCCGTGCCTCCTATCGACTCCTCGGATCTCCTTCCCTCCCCACCAACACATGGGCACACGAGCCCGATCTGACTATTCTCATTGAGATCTGCAGCATCTACACCACCTTCGTCACCGCCATTGTGGCGGTCGCCCGGCCCGCACAACCTGTTGCCCTATAGGGCTCATGGTTCCTGTTTTGGGTTTTGATGCTGTTATATTTATTACTGTTGGCCCTCCATCCGTTCACCTTGTTTGCACTTTGAAGGTTCGTGTTATACATGGTTCTGTTTCCCCCATGTGGTCCGGTGTGTTCATCCCGGAGCCGTAGGTGTTTTCCCCTTCGTGTACCCGTCTCTTCTCTCCCTCAGAGACGTGCCCCTTGCCCCGGCCCTCGCCTCAGCGTTCGGCCCCCACCCTCGCCCCTCACCGTCCATCCTGCCCGCCTTCTGTCCCCGCCGCGTCCTGCCCCTCACCCTACCACTCTCCCCCTGGCCCTCACCCTAACCAACTCCTCCCTGGCCCTCACCCTAACCACTTCCTCCCCTGGCCCTCACCCTAACCACTCCCTCCCCTGGCCCTTACCCTAACCACTCCCTCCCCTGGCCCTCACCCTAACCACTCCCTCGCCTGGCCCTACCCCTGCCCCTCTATTTGGCCCTGGCCCCTCTAAATTTGGCCCTCTTCGGATCCCCCCTGCCACCGTTGTCCTCTGAATGTTGCACATTATTTAACCCTATTTATTGAGGTAATGTGTTATTATTCTGTTGTTTTTCGTGAGTGTGCACTTACCTTCCATTTATTGTATTCTGTTTTTGTGTTTGTTCCCCCATTCATTCCGAATGCCACCTGCATCGGTCTATTTGGCGCCATCTGCTGGTTATTTCACCTCATTGGGTCTATTTATAATTGTTTTTCCAACCTGGTCTCTGATTGGTTACCCCACTCCCGGGCGGCCATCTTGGATTTTTAAATGTTCGTCCACTTGGCGCCATCTGCTGGTTATTTCACCCCATTGGATCTATTTAAAATTGTTTTTTCCACCTGGTCTCTGATTGGTTACCCCACTCCCGGGCGGCCATCTTTGATTTTTAAATGTTCGGTCCACCTGGCCCATCTGCCTGGTTGTTTTCACCTTATTGGATCTATTAAAATTGTTTTTCGAACCTGGTCTCTGATTGGTTCAGCCCACTCCCGGGCGGCCATTTTGGACTTTCAAATGTTCGTTTTTTTGAAAAATTAACAGTATGTTTTCCACCCTTGCACGACGGCTCTGATTGGCTTAGGGTCATGCTGAGACTACAGTCCCTCCACCTCCCCTGTTTTCCATCAGTTGATGTATATATCTGTGTGTGTGCGCACTCTCCCGTCTTCTGTCACCACGGCTCTCTTTAATGGGATTTTATGGACATATTCACGGTTTGTTTTTGCATATTTATGTACCTGATGAAGTCACTTTAGTGACGAAACGTCGTACCTGCTTACATCGATAGGAAGATCTAAATAAAAAACGGATTTTCTATCGGACCACACGTGTTTTTCCTGAACCTTCGGAGCGTTTTCTTTTTTAATACAATTAAACAAACCTTTGGATATGCCTGCCCCGAGCCACCGTGACGGATGGACCGTGGTTCACCACAGACGACACCAGCCCAGGACCCGGGATCCTTCCGACATCCCCCCGCTGGTTAGTCTACCCCTTTGGCCCGCACAGACCATGAGACGCTTCCATGCGTCGGTCGCGGACCCTTACCGTCGTGACTGGGTCCCCCGTGACCCCTTTCCCTGTGATTGGGCTTCCCCCACACGGCCCGCTAGGGCCCATTCCCCCTTTGGGTCGGCCCTCTATCCCCCTCCGTTCCGGCCCCCGCCTTCGCCGCGCCGTGATGAGCGCCGCCGCCGTGGGCCTAACGCCCGCCCGGCCTTCCGCCCTGCCGCCCAGAACCGCGGTTTCCCTGCTGATGCTCCGCGACCCCGCCGCCAGGGACCCTCCTGTCGGATCCCAGGCCCCGTCCCTCCTCCCTCACCCGTCCCAGACCTTCGGAGGCTGCCGCGCGCGCGCGCCCGGGCCCTACGCGTCCCCCGCGGCGCTCGCACGGCTCAGGCCCCTGTCCGCGTCCACGACCCGGACTTCACCTCAAAAACAGACTCATCCTCGCTGCCCTCAAGGCGGCCATCACCTGGGCCAACTCACCGGTCCGGGAGGCCCTCCACATTATTTTCAGACTCACCGGCTCCCGTGACGGCCTCCATCCGGCCCGCCGTCCCAACGACACACCCTGTCCTCATAGAGGGTAGCGCAACGCAACTGGGCCCACACCACCACCATCATATCTCTGTGACCACTACAGTCCACGTGATGAGAAGGTGCAGTGTCCTTTCCCTTCTCAACGACCAGCTTGGCACCGGCTTTGAAGGTGGGCCGCCTTCTGGGCCCGTCGACAGTTCGGACGGCGCCTTCGCCAGAGAGACACTGGACGGTCTCATCTCGAGCTCCGGCGTGAACTGGATGGCCGGGCCCTCGTTGTCGCCTCCCTGCCCCATTTCCGGGTCGACCTGCTCCCTCGGCCGCTTCCCTCCGCTCCCGGCCCCGTCCGGTCTGGACCCCGTGACCCTGGAACCGTGCTGACCAGGCTACGCTCTCCGTCCCCAGGCCAGCTCTGTGTCCCTCTTCTCCTCTGTGGTCTTCTCCCCTCTTTCCCTCCGCCGTTCTCCTGTTCTTCCCTCCCCCTTCTCTGTCCGACCCTCTCCCTCCCCTCCTCCCCCGACCCCGACCCCGCCTCTCCCCCTTCTGCAGGTTCCCGACCCCCTCCGGCCGCGCCCATTGGCCGACGACGGACACGCGCGCTTCCGATTTGGCTCGGCGTCGGACTTCGGGCCTCACCACGCCGTGCGGGCTGTTCGGCGTCTTCGACATGACACCCCCATCAATGGGTTGGCCAGACCAACGCTCTCCCGGACCTGTACCTCCACCGTCTGGCGCGCTTCCGGGCACGACACACCCCCTATGGTTTTGCCCAGACCAACGCTCTCCCGGAAACGCTGTCCCACCGTTCCGGCGTCTTCCGGCACGACACCCCCCAATGGGTTTGCCCAGACCTACGCTCTTCGCTGTCACGATACCTTGTTCCGTCGCAGCTCGATACTTTCCCCTTGGCTTCTGCTCGCGCTCGCTGACCTTCTACCCTCCGGCTGACGGGGTCACGCCGGACATGCCCACGGGAAGGCCACGGGCCACGTCAACACCACGAGGAAGAGTTCGCGACCCCATCCGGCCACGCCCTGTCGCGGCGTACGACGCGCGCCCTCGTCGCTTGGCTCGCGCCGGCACCTCGTCCTCGCCACGCCCTTCGAAAGGTTCGGTGTCTTCCGGCACGACACTCCGCTATGGAATTGCCCAGATCGACGTTCTTCAGGACGCTGTCCCTCCTTGGTAGGTGGGGGTGGGTCGGATCTTTGGGACTGAATTGATGATGGCCTGTGCACCTCGCGCCGCCGCCTCGGCGGCGTCACACTTAATGCTTGTACCTAACCGCCCGGCCTCCTATCGACTCCTCGGATCTCTTCCCTCCCCACCAACACATGGGCACACGAGCCGATTCTGACTAGTTCATTGAGATCTGCAGCATCTACACCACCTTCGTCACCGCCATTGGTGGCGGTCGCCCGGCCCGCACGACTGTTGCCTATAAGGGCTCATGGTTCCTGTTTGGGTTTTGATGCTGTTATATTTATTACTGTTTGCCTCCATACCGTTCCCACTCTGTTGCACTTGAGAAGTTCGTGTTACAATGGTTCTGTTTCCCCCATGTGGTCCCGTGGTGTTCATCCCCGAGGCCGTAGGTGTTTCCCTTTCTGTACCGTCTCCTTCTCCCTCAGAGACGTGGCCCCTTGCCCCGGCCCTCGCCCTCACGTTCGGCGTTCGAGCACCCTCCGGCCCTCCACCCGTCCATCCTGCCCACCCTTCCTGTCCTCCCGCCCGCGTCCGTGGCCCTCAACCCTTACCATCCCTCCCCTGGCCCTCACCCTAACCACTCCTCCCCTGGCCTCACCCTAACCACTCCCTCCCCTGGCCCTCACCCTACCACTCCTCCCCTGGCCCTTACCCTAACCCACTTCCCTCCTCCCTGGCCCTCACCCTAACCACTCCCTCGCCTGGCCCTACCCTGCCCTCTTATTTGGCCCTGGCCCCTCTAAAATTTGGCCCTCTCTTCGGATCCCCCCTGCCACGTTGTCCTTCTGAATGGTTGCACATTATTTTAACCCTATTTTATTGAGTAATGTGTTAATTATGCTGTTGTTTTCGTGAGTGTGCACAATCTCCATTTATTGTATTCTCTTTTTGTGTGTGTTCCCCATTCATCCATGCCCGAGACGCCGCCTGCATCGGTCTATTTGGCGCCATCTGCTGGTTATTTCACCTCATTGGGGCATTTTATAATTGTTTTTTCCAACCTGGTCCTCTGATGGTTACCCACCTCCCGGCGGCCATCTTGGATTTTTAAATGTCGGATCCACTTGGCGCCAATCTGCTGGTTATTTCACCCCATTGGATCTATTTAAAATTGTTTTTCCATCCTGGTCTCTGATTGGTTACCCCACTCCCGGGCGGCCATCTTTGATTTTTAAATGTTCGGTCCACCTGGCGCCATCTGCTGGTTGTTTCACCTCATTGGATCTATTTAAAATTGTTTTTCGAACCTGGTCTCTGATTGGTCAGCCCACTCCCGGGCGGCCATTTTGGACTTTCAAATGTTCGTTTTTGAAAAATAACAGTATGTTCCACCCCCTTGCACGGCTCTGATTGGCTTAGGGTCATGCTGAGAACTACATCCCTCCACCTCCCCTGTTTTTCCATCAGTTGATGTATATATCTGTGTGTGTGCGCACTTTCTCTCCGTCTTCTGTCACCAACGCTCTCTTTAATGGGATTTTATGGGACATATTTCACGGTTTGTTTTTTGCATATTTCTGTACCTGATGAAATCATTTAGTGACGAAACGTCGTACTGCTTGCATCGATAGGAAGATCTAAATAAAAACAGATTTTCTATCGGACCACACGTGTTTTCCTGAACCTTCCGAGCGTTTTCTTTTTTAATACATTAAAATACCTTTGGATATGCCTGCCCCGAGCCACTGCGTGAACGGATGGACCGTGGTTTCCACCACAGACGACACAGCCCAGGACCCCGGGAATCTTCCGACATCTCCCCGCTGGTTATCTAACCCTTTGGCCCGCACAGACCCATGAGAACGCTTCCATGCGTCGGTCGCGGGAACTCTACCGGTCGTGGACTGGTTCCCCGTGAACCCTTTCCCGTGATTGGGCTTCCCCACACGGCCCGCTAGGGGCCATTCCCCTTTGGGTCGGACCTCTATCCCCCTCCGTTCGGGCCGCCCGCCTTCGCCGCGCCGTGATGAGCGCCGCCGCGCCGTGGGCCCTAACGCCTGCCCGGCCTTCCGCCTGCCGCCCAGAACCGCGGTTTCCCTGCTGATGGCCTCCGCGACCCCAGCTCGCCAGGACCGCTCCCTGTCCGGATCCAGGCCCCGTCCCCCTCCTCCTCACCGTCCAGACTCGGCGGCTGCCGCCGCGCGCCACCGGGGCCTACGCTCCCGCGCCGGCGCTCGCCAGGCCTCAGGCCCTGTCCCGCGGTCCACGGACCCGGACTTCACCCTCAAAAACAGACTCATCCTCGGCTGCATCAGGCGGCCCATCACCTGGCCAACATCAGCGTCCCGAGCCCCTCCACATAATTTTCAGACCACCGCTCCCTGACCGGCCTCTCATCCGCCCCGCCGTCCCCAACGCCAACAACCGTCTGTCCTCATAGAGGGTACGCACGCAACTCGGGCCACACCACCACCATCATACTCTGTGACACTACAAGTCCACGGTGAATGGAGAAGGTTCAGTGTTCCTTTCCCTTCCTCACCTTGACCCAGCTTGGCACCGGAACTTTGAGGTGGCGCCTCCTGGGCCCGTCGACAGTTCGGACGCCGCCGTGCGGCCAAGAGACACTGGACGGTCCTCCACTCCGAGCTCCCGGCGTGAACTGGATGGCCCGGGCCCTCGTTGTCCGGCTCCCGGCCATTTCTGGTCGACCTGCTCCCTCGCCGCTTCCTCCAGCTCCCGGCCCCCGGTCTGGACCGCGTGACCCCTGGACCGTAGCTGACAGGAGAAACGCTCTCACCGTCCCAGGGCAGCTCTGTGTCCCCTCTTCTCCTCTGTGTTCCTTCTCCCCCCTTTCCCTCCCGTTCCTCCCGTCGTTCCCGCCCTCCTCTCCCCTTCTCTGTCCCGACCCTCTCCCTCCCCTCCTTCCTCTCCCCCGACCCCCGACTGCGCCGCCTCTCCCTTCTGGCAGGTTCCAGCCCTCCGCGCAGCCCTGCCGCGACGGAACGACGCGCGCTTGCCGGTTTGGCCTCGGCGTCGGACCTTCGGCCATCAACAACGCCGCCGTCGGGCTTGTTCCCGGCGTCTTCCGACATGAACACCCCCAATGGGTTTTGCCCAGACCAACGCTCTCCGGGCCGGCTGTTCTCCACCGTTCTGGCGTCTTCCGGGCACGACACCCCTATGGGTTTGCCCAGACAACGTCTCCGGGACGCTGTCCCACCGGTCCGGCGTCTTTCCGGCCACGAACACCCCCCAATGGGTTTGCCCAGACCCTACGCTCCTCCGGGACGCTGTCCCCCACCGATACTCCCCTTGGCTCCGCTCGCGCTCGGCTGACCTTCTAAAACCCTCCGGCTGACGGGGTCACGCCGGACATGCCCACCGGGAGGCCCACGGGGCACGTCAACAACGAGGAAGAGTTCGCGACCCATCCGGCCAACGCCCTTGTCGCGGCGTACGACGCGCTGCCTCCGGCTTGGCTCGCGCCCGACCTCGGCTCGCCACGCCCTTCTCAAAGGTTCCGGTGTGTCTTCCGGCAACGAACACTCCGCTATGGATTGCCCAGATCGACGTTCTTTCAGGAGCTGTCCCTCCTGTAGGTGGGGTGGGTCGGGAATCTTTTGGGACTGAATGTGATGATGGCCTGTGCACTCGGCGCCGCCGCCTTTCGGCGCGTCAGCTTAATGCTTGTACTAACCCACACCGTGCTCCTATCGACTCCTCGGATCTCCTTCCCTCCCACCAACACATGGGCACACGAGCCCGGATCTGACTAGTCTCATTGAGATCTGCAGATCTACACCCACCTTCGTCACCGCCATTGTGGCGGTCGCCCGGCCCGACGACCTGTTGCTCTAGGGCTCATGGTTCCTGTTTTGGGTTTTGATGCTGTTATATTTATTACTGTTGCCTCCATCCGTTCAACTGTTGTTTGCACTTGAAGGTCGTGTATACAATGGTTCTGTTTCCCCTTTGGTCCCGTGTGTTTCATCCCGGAGCGTAGGTGTTTTCCCCTTCGTGTACCGTCTCCTTCTCCTCAGAGACGTGCCACTTGCCCGGCCCTCGCCCTCGAGCGTTCCGGCCCCACTCCTCGCCTACACGTCGCCATCCTGCCCACCCCTTCTGTCCCCGCCATCGCGTCCTGCCCCTCACCTAACCATCTCTCTCCATCCGGCGCCTTCACCCTAACCACTGCCTCCTGGCCCTAACCTAAACTCCCTCCCCCGGCCCTCACCCTAACACTCCCTCCCCTGGCCCTCACCCTAACCATCCTCCCCTGGCCCTCACCTAACACTCCCTCGCCTGGGCCCTACCCCTGCCCCTCTATTTGGCCTGGCCCCTCTAATTGGCCTCTCGGATCCCCTGCCACCGTTGTCCTCTGAAGGTTGCACACTTATTTAACCCTATTTATTGAGGTAATGTGTTTATTATTCTGTTGTTTTTCGTGAGTGGTGCACTTACCTTCATTTATTGTATTCTGTTTTTTTGTGTTTGTTCCCGCCATTCATTCCGCATGCCACCTGCATCGTCTATTGGCGCATCTGCTGGGTTTTTCACCTTCATTGGGTTATTTATAATTGTTTTCCAAACCTGGTCTCTGATTGGTTACCCAGCTCGCCGGCGGCCATCTTGGATTTTTAAAATGTTCGATTCCACTTGGGCGCCATCTGCTGGTTATTTCACCCCATTGGATCTATTTAAAATTGTTTTTCCAACCTGGTCTCTGATTGGTTACCCCACTCCCGGGCGGCCATCTTTGATTTTTAAATGTTCGGTCCACCTGGCGCCATCTGCTGGTTGTTTCACCTCATTGGATCTATTTAAAATTGTTTTTCGAACCTGGTCTCTGATTGGTCAGCCCACTCCCGGGCGGCCATTTTGGACTTTCAAATGTTCGTTTTTGAAAAACAACAGTATATTCCACCCCCTTGCACGGCTCT
>OLKM01003605.1:20000-33311 GCA_900291075.1 Melanogrammus aeglefinus | reverse complement strand
AAGACTGATAAGGTATGTTATGTAGGCTACAGTTTTTCATTACAGAGCGATATCATCTTTATACGTAAAATGCCAGACCAAGGCACCTGTTAATGCCAGTGCGTACAAGCCGGTGAGACGGCTAGATGATCATTAAGCAAGGAGTGATCGATTCTTTTCCATTGGCAAAGTAATTCTTAGCTCATTTACTCAAACTTATGACGTATCGGCCCTCTTTCATTTTTAAAATTTTTTGTATCGGACTTAAGTTACGATGGTATAATATATATAATCTGCGACGCTGGCTGGGGCTCTACGGTTGGCTGACTGCGCTGGCCACTGGCCGCTGGCTGCGGCTGGCAAGTCTGGCAGGGACTGAGCGACTAGGTCGCGACCCACAAAGCGTCACGAACCTCAGGAATTTGGCTGGTAAATAGGTCGCAACCAACACGAGGTATGGCTGAAATTGTAGCGACCTGTGGCAGCCAGCCATTGTCGCCATGGCTCGCGACCATAACAACAATATGTTAAAGTTAACATCTCAATTGAACAGGAATAGATTATACGGATGCATCAGTGTAATTAATAAGGTACATACAATAAGATATACGCTTAGATATTGAATAGACAATAGGCCTTTTTTATAATAGCTATATATAAATAATATCCTACATTGTGCGTTTCATCTATATTTAATTTTAATTTTAAATACTTTATGTTGTTGATGTTGAAAGACCTACTAACTAGTGTAATGGGTGATGTATATTGTAGGCCTATAGCCTATTGGTTGTTAAATGCTCTGACTAATAAAAATATTCTAATGAAGAAGGTTTGTAGTGTATATAGGCCTACTTTGAAATAAGTTTTACAATGTTCTTTAACGAAACAGTCACTGTGGTGTAGTGGGTTTAAGTAGCCTAAACAGCTGGTATTAGGTAATCAAGGGTTCTGTTCGGATCTCTTCACGGGATTCAGAAAGATCTTTGCTCTTTTAGGTACAAAACTTACTGGATGCAATCCACCGCTTTCATTTCACAACATTTAGTTATGATTTATGTAGGCCTACGATGGTATGATACGGACGTAAGGTCGGGAGTGCCGCGCTGCTGGGGTCGGTTTGCGCTGACTGCCGCTGGCGCTCTGCAGGATGAGCGACTAGCGGTCGCACCCATAAAAGCGCCACGACTCCTATTTGCGGCAAACAGTTAGGTCCGGCAACCAACCAGAGGTTCAGCTATGGCTGAATGAGCGACCTGTGGCAGCCAGCCGATTGTCTGCCATTGCTGCTACCATCACCAAAAGCCTATGCTATCAGTTAACATCTCATTGAACAAGAAACAATATAGCCTACGTGCGTCAGTTCTAATAAAAACGGTATAATATATAGCTTCAGATATTGATAGACCAATAGGCCTTTTTTCTGATAATGTATATAGATTAAATATACCTAGGCAGCTATTGGTCTATCCATCCTAGTATTTAATTAATTTGTAAAATTAACTTTGTTGTAATACAGTGATGTGAACAAATGTATATTGATGGTAGGCTATATTGAATAGCCTATTGGTTTGTTAAATGTCTGACTAATACAAATATCTATGAACAAAAGTTTATACAGTTACTAACAAAAAAGTGACCGGTGGTGGTGTAAGTGTAGGCCTAGTAGAATGCTTGTCTAGTAAACAAGGCGTTGTCTGTTCGGTTCCCTCCAGGGTCAAGAAAGATATTTGCTCTTTAGTCAAACTTTACTGACGCGCAATCGGGCGCGCTTTCATTTCAACATTTTAGTTGATGATTAGTACGGATGGAGTATGATAATTATACGACGGTAATGACGGGCTGCCTGCGACGCTGGCTGGGTGTCGGGTTGGACCGGCTGACGCTGGGGTGCCGCGGCGCTGGCTTGCAGCTGGACGCCGGCTGCCGCTTGGCCGCCGGCTGCCTCTGGGGCATGCCGCTTGCCAGCTCTGGCAGGTGTGAGAGAGCTAGGGTCGCGACCATAAAAGCGTCACGACCCTTTTGACCATAGACATATATACATAGACGCCGCATTGACTGTTGCCGCCACTAGAGCGACGTGCCTACAGGGCGGCCATCTTGAAAAGAGACCATATCGCTTCCTACCAGTGCATATACGTCTATGGAGAAATGATGTGTCTACACAATAAAAATGATCATAAATCGCTCATTTTGTCAAGCGTATTTTCACGGGTGTGTTATGTCAAACATCAGACCAGACAGGACAGACATAAAATAGAACAAAAATTTTTAAAATATTCAAACCACGCTGTATCATAGCCTACTTGTATAGCGTGTTTTAACGAACCCAAACCGTTTGAAAATCGGGTCAAAAATCAGAGGAAATAATCTCTATTTTTGAGATTGAGGAGTACCTGTTCTCTCTGTTAGATGTTCATGTGCGCTGCCTCTGTTGGTCCTGTTTCCAAGATGGCCGCCCTGTCGGCACGTCGCTCCACCAGTCGAGTGCGGCGTCTAGTGATATATATGTCTATGCTTTTGACGGGACAAATAGGTGTGACGATTTTATGGTCGCGACCCTAGTCGCTCAGCCTGCCAGAGGCTGCCAGCGGGCGGCCAGCGGGGGCCCAGCGGCGGCAGCCGCAGCCAGCGGCCAGCGGCAAGCCAGCGGCCAGCGGCAGCCAGCGGCCGGCGGCATCCAGCGGCCAGCGGCAGCCAGCGGCAACAGCGGCAGCCAGCGGCCAGCGGCAGCCAGCGGCCAGGGGAGCCAGCGGCCAGCGGCAGCCAGCGGCCAGCGGCAGCCAGGCGGCACGGCCAGCGGCAGTCAGTCAGTCCACCGACCCCAGCAGCGTCGCGCAGCCCCGACATTACGTGCGCTAATAATTATCATACCATCGTGTACTAAATCAAACTAAAACTGTTGAAAATGAAAGCGGCCCGATTGCGGTCAGTAAGGTTTTGACTAAAAGAGCAAAGATCTTTCTGACCGTGGAGAGATCCGAACAGACAACCCCTTGATTACTAACCAAGCGTTAGACCTACTACCACCACTGTGACTGTTTTGTAAAAAACATTGTAAAACTTGTAGGCTATCAAACTAGGCTATATTAGGCCTACACTACAATCCTTCTTCATAGAATATTTTATTAGTTCAGACATTTAACAAAACCAATAGGCTATACCATATAATCAATATACAATTAGTACACATCAACTTTATTACAAAGTTAATTTAAAATTAATTTAAATATAGATGGAAAGACAATAGGATATATTATTTATATATATTTTATTTATAAAAAGGCCTATTGGTCTAATAAATATCTAAAGCTATATATTATTGTATGTAGTGTAGGCCTCGAACGCTTTTATTTTAATTAACTGATGCACGTAGGCTATATCTATTCTGTTCAATGAGATGTTAACTGATAAATATGCTTTTTGTTACGGTAGCAGCCATGGCGACAATGGGCTGGCTTGCCACAGGTCGCTCATTCAGCCATACCTCTGGTTGGTTGCGACCTATTTACCGCAAAAAGGGTCGTGACGCTTTTGTGGTCGCGACCTAGTCGCTCAGCCTGGCAGAGGCTGCCAGTGGCAGGCCAGCGGCCAGTGGACAGCCAGCGGCCAGTGGCAGCCAGCGGCCAGTTGGCAGCCCGCGGCCAGTTGGCAGCCAGCGGCCAGCCCGCACGCTAGCGGGCCAGTGGCCAGCGGCGGTCTAGCCACCGATCCAGCCAGCGTCGCAGCCGACATTACGTTCGTATAATTATCATACCATTCGTACTAAATCATACAAAAATGTTAAAATGAAAGAGGCCGATACGTCAATAAGTTTGAGTAAATGAGCTAAGAATTAGGCTACTTGGCCATGGAAAGAATCGATCACTCCTTCTTGATTAGCGTCTCTACCGCTTGTAGCCTACCACTGTGGCATTAACAGTTGCTCGTTGCATTTATATAAAACTATATCATTCTGTAATGAAAAACTACATAACATAGGCCTACCTTAGTCTTAATGACATTTAACAAAACAAATAGGCTATGTAGGCCTATAATTTCTAAAATACATTACTTCAATACGCCCAAATTACAACTAATATATCACTCTATAACGAAGTGCTTTGTGCGAAATATAAGCCTACCTTAATAAGCTTAATGACATTTAACACAACAAATATAGCCTATATAGCCTATACATAAGATATAAAATACATTATTTGAATACGCCCCAAATTACAACTAATACATTTTCATTGACACTGATAGACCAACGATTTCATCATTTAAAAACTGTAGGCCTCGGCTTCAATATAAAAAATAATATTTGCAATAAAGAGATACATGTAGGAAGCTTTGGCCAGAGAGCATGGCTTTCTGTTACTTCAACTGTCGCAAAAAACCCGTTAATACAGATGCAAATTAACTGATTAAGGACCGCCCATAGACTTTGAGCGAACCGAGGCAGCCAGCGACCCACAGGCGAACTGAAAGCAGCGACCAACACAAGCGACCAATTGCGACCTACGACGCGACCAATGCGACCTACGTCGCGACCAATGCGACCTACGTCGCGACGCACGTCGTTGGCCATTCAGAGAGCTCGGCCCTACTGCACGGCTGGCTGCTGGCTGCTGTCTGCTGCTGGCCACTGGCTGCGGCTGGCAGCTGGCTCTGGCAGGCTGTCCGACTAGGTCGCCACCATAAAAGCGTTGCAACCCTTTTTGCGGCAAATAGGTCGCAAGTCGCAACCAACCAGAGGTATGGTTGAATGAGCGACCTGTGGCAGCCAGCCATTGTCGCCATGCCTGCTACCACAACCAAAAGCCTATCAGTTAACATCTCATTGAACAGAATAAATATACGTGTGTCAGTGTAATAAAAACATAGACACAATAATATATAGATATGAATAAACCAATAGGCCTTTTTTTTTTTATAATATACTGTATATATAAATAAATATATTGGTCTATCCATCTATATTTAATTCATTTTAAATTAACTTTGCAATGCAGTGATGTGTACAAATGTATATTGATTATATTGTATGGCCTATTTGTTTGTTAATGTCTGACTAATCAAAATATTCTATGAGAGAGTTATAGTGTACATAATTTGATATACTGTAAGTGTAACAACAGAATAAAACTTACTCTAATTCACAGACCCAATACCGTAAAAATATAGTCAAGTTGTCAAATGTATAAACCAAAGAACAAAATCTGAAAATTGAAGTGAAAGTTAAAATTTTCTAAAAAAAAGTGTCAATATTAATAGTAGGCTATAGTAAAGGGGGCCAGTTACTACACAAATCTATAGTATATAAAATGTGTGTGTAAAGTGGCCCAATCATCAAGTAAATATGCTAACTCAGAATGTTTTGCATATTTATTCTGTTCAATGAGATGTTAACTGATAGGCTTGTTTGTGTGTAGCAGCCATGGCGACCAATGGCTGGCTGCCACAGGTCGCTCATTCAGCCATACCTATGGTTGGTTGCTACCTATTTGCCACCAAAAGGGTCGCAACGCTTTAATGGTCGCGACCTAGTCGGTCAGCCTGCCAGAGCCAGCGGCCAGCCGCAGCCAGCGGCCAGTGGCCAGCGGCAGCCAGCGGCTAGCTATGGCTGGCCTGTCGTCGCAGCCAGCCAACCGACACCAACCAGCGTCGCAGGGCAGCCCCGTCATTACGTCGTATAATTATCATACCATGATCGTACTAAATCATACTCCATACTACTGATTATATTGCAGAGAGGAGCCATTAGGATAATTCACAACACTAGTTACAGAGAACACACCAACCCTTTATTCTTGAAATCAAAAACACTTAAACTTATAGATTTAGTTCAGTTTTCAAACCGCACAAATCATGTACAAAGCAGCATACATTCTACTTCCGGTCAACATTCAAAAACTGTTTTTTCAGAGAGAAGGGGATATAATCTCAGGGGGGAAATGACTTTCAAGGCATTCATTTGCTCGCACAACTTTAAAAACTTCACTGTGTGTAGGTATGTGGGGTGAAACTGTGGAAACAGGTTGTCGGGGGCTGAAGCAATGTCCAAGCATGAACATGTTTTAAACAGCTGCGTTATAAGCACATGGTTTACACGAGCTAAGCAGGAGGAAGGAGGGTGGGACGAGCACTAGGGTTTGCACATATTATTCTCTTTATTTATTTGTTTATCTGTTTAATTTATTTTATTTTATTTCTTTTGAGTCTGCATCAGACAAATATGTTTGATTATTTAGATATGGTAATAAGTAAATATAAATAACAATTAGGATTAAAATATACATATATAAATAAATATAAACACACAGGAAATAAATAAATAATAAATATTTGAATTATAAATTGGAGAAGGGGTAGGATTCATAAGCGAATGCTTCTTCCTACTCCTTTTCAAATCATGTTTAATCAATGTTGTTTCCTTGTTTTGTGGCGTTTGACTGTTTTCTGTTATGTAAGATACATATATTTATATCTTTTCTTTGTTTTTGTTTTTCTACATGTTTGAAATAAAGCCTTCATTCATTCATTCGTTCATACTAAAGTTTTGAAATGAAGAGCCAATGGCTCTTTTGCAACAGCTCCACTACTTTCCTGAACTTAATGCTGCCTCCTTTATTTCCTGTCTTACATTATTGGATAAACTGATTAATCCAGGTGTGTCTGACCATTGTGACTACTCAGACACACCTGGATTAATCAGTTTGTCCAGTAATGTAAGACAGGAAATAAAGGAGCAGCACTAAGTCCAGGAAGTAGTGGAGTTGTGCATAGAGCCCATTGCGTCAGTAAGTTTGACTAAAAGAGCTAAATTAATCCGAACCGTGGAAAGAATCGAACACCAGCCTTCTTCATTCCTAACCTACCGTCACTACCCGCTTGTACCACTTCGGCATTGCTGTTAATTGTTGCACTTACTCTATAACAAAGTGCTTTGTGAATAATATACCTTATTAGGCTTCATGACATTTAACAAAACAAATATATATATATACATATAATATATATATATATATATATATATATATATATATATATATATATATATATATATATATATATATATAAGATATAAAATACATTATTTGAATACGCCCCAAATTACAGCTAATACATTTTTTTATTAATACTGATAGACCAACGATTTCATCATTTTCAAACTGTAGGCCTATATAAAAATAATATTTGCAGTAAAGAGCTGTAGGAAGCTTTCGCCAGAGAGCATGGCATTCTGGTAGCCTACTTCAACTGGCGCAAAAAAAACCGTTACTCACATGCAATTTAACTGATTAAGGACCGCCCATAGACTTTGAGCGACCGAGCCAGCCAGCGACCAACAGCGACTGAAAGCAGCCAGACGAGCGACCAACGCGACCTACGACGCGACGCCCGTCGTTCAGAGAGCTCGGCCCTACTGGAGGTTCTCCCTTTAACCGCCTGCTCAACCGTTTGGTTGAGCACATTTTACGTCACAATATCTTATTGATAGGAATGTTTAACTTAATAAAAAAACTTCTTCTTTTTTTTTCTTTTTTGACTCTTGGACTATCAATCATTATCTTTCAAATATTAAATGTGTATTATTTAAAGTACCAAGCTGCAGATAGCTGTATTCTATCAGTATTACGGCGTGTGCCCGGTAGGTGGAGCTATATCCCTTCCAGAGGGAGCGCTGTAGTAAACAGCCGATGATCACTTTGCAGGGTTTGGACTTTATGTGCCGAGTTGCATTCTTAGTTTGTCGAGTATGACCGCTCATTAAATCCTTGACTGGACACGCAGCATGGATTAAAGGTAATACTAAAAACATTCACACTTCTAAACAAATGCCGGATTTGATTTGGGACTGGTTTAACTTGGGTATTTTGCTGGTTATTTACAGGCTATCTAACGTAATGTTTGCTCATTAAGGTGTCCCTGCTGGACCGACTGGTTTATCAGGGATGAGGGGACGTGTCACGTTGAGCATTTGGCCGGAGATGCTTGTGTTCCAGTCCTCAACTAGTTGACTGATGTAGTTAACTAGTAGTTTGGTGAACACTGCTACGCTAACAGAGTAGAGCTAGCACTGAAACGTCAGTTCTGCGATGAGAACAAATCTCTGGATCCGGAACAACCAAACCGGTTCACTGTCACATATGAGTGGTTCTAAACAACTTGGATGATATGCTTCTCTGATTCAATGGAGTATTGGACTCAAGCTACTTAGCTCGGAAGGTTAGCTAGTCAGGAAGACTACTGTCTTCAATGCCTTTGTGTCGTGAAAGGCTCTCTAGGCTATGTCTCCCCTTTACCTTTTATATATCATATCTTACATTACCTTCTGTAAATCGCTGTTAAATGTTATCGACCACTATTGTATTTAGCATGGCATCATGAGACAATCCCCATCTAGCCTTACTATATAATAGGTGGCTAGATTTGTATTCTGTATATATTTTTAATACCCAACCCAAGTGTTCTTCGTATGTATGTATGTATACGTATGCATGCATGTATGTATGTATGTATGTATGTATGTATGTATGTATGTATGTATGTATGTATGTATGTATGTATGTACGTATCTATGTGTTATTATAGGACCTACCCAGTACCATTGCATATATTTGTCATTATTGCTGCTAGGTGCTACCAATTGCTGTTCTGCTTTACGCTGAAGAAATACTATACAACCCATGGCGATCACAAGTTGCCACTACTTTTGAATTATAAGCCAACTCTACTTTGTTTGCTGCTCGCATTGTGGTTTGATTTGAGCAGTCATTAAGTTACTTCGGCTCAAATGGAACCTGGGGATAGGACGGCCATGGTGCAGACTTTTAGTATGTTTAGTAGTATGTTGTAATGGTAGGTAAATACAAATCTGGGACAATGTTTAAATTATAATGAAGAATAGAAATTATGAGACTTTGAGAGACATTGACCCTATTCACATTTATATCCGTCTTAACTTCAATCCACTTGTTTTATGTTTACAGTGTGATTTACGTCCTCTAAACAAAGGGGATGGGTCCACGGAGAAAGTCGACTAAGACTCAGCCTGTTGGCTTAAGCAATGCTCGTGAGCTGTTCCTCAGACAAGATGAGCCTAAAGACTACATCAACGAGCTGTCGCATGAGGTCCTCTGTCACGTCTTTAGGTACATTGGAGTTGGAGATCTTCAGAATTTGATCATAGGCCTTCTATAATATTCTGATTCATTCTATTTTTTGTTTACCTGTAGTGTCTTTGTATTATTCATTTTTGCTCCCTATCGCTTTACTTATGTGTGTGTAGGTACCTACCCATGAAAGACATAATGTGCATGGAGTGTCTGTCCAGAAAGCTCAGAGAGGCAGTCACTCTGTACCTCCGTGTGGTCAAAGTGATGGACCTCTGTGCCAGCCGCTGGTGGGAGTACATGCCTTCAGGCAAGTGCTGCTACTACACCTTCCTAAAGCCATTATTGGCTAATACTCATCCTACCATGACACAAAAGTAAATGTTTAGTTGTGGTTTCTATTTTCAAGCAGTACTGAGATCTCTTCTGCATGTGGGATGGTAGTGTTTTTATGATTCTAGTGACAAACACTGATTGCCCAGACTATATTAATGCTTTAACAATAATTGTTTCATAAATTAAATGGAGTTAGGTTGATAGGGAGGGGTTAACTTATGAAATTGATCTTTGCTCGACAGACTGGACTATTTCACTCTCAGCACCCAGAGAGATTCAGCCTGTGACTCCCTTTAAAGTACCTATATGGTCCTAAATAACGGCTGTATTGGGTCCACAATTGCCTTAATGAACATTTTATGTAAAATACAAAAAGCTTATATATACATATGCCACTTGACATATATATATATATGCATATAATCTTTTGAATTTATTTTGTGCATTAATAAATATATAGCCCCAATTATAGGTATGCTAAACACAGCACACACAGTCAGATCTACCTAAACTTTCAAAGATTTTCTGCAGAATAATTCATAATTTTAATGTAACAGATGATGACAACAAAATGGAAAATAAACAATCCAAATCCATCTATACATTATCAAAATAAGATGTTCTCTGGAAGAACTTCCCACGGAACACTCTAGAACATTCTCTCATGTCTAGCAGTCAATATTCCCCTGAATGAAATGTTCAGTTTTATGATTTGCAGACATCTATTCAATAGTTATCTTTATCTCTTATAGGTTTCAATGACGTCAGCTTCATCTTCTTGCTAAAGAAGATGCCCGACTTGGAGCAGCTCTACGGTCTCCATCCGCGCTACCTGGAGCGGAGGCGGGTCAGAGGATACGAGGCCTTTAGTATCCCCGGGGTGTTGGAGGCCCTACAAGCCTGCCCAAACCTCCTGGTAAATACAATACAATTATATATGACACGATGGTTAAATATGGTTCTGCTAGGCAATTAGAATAAAATAGTTGTGATATAACTAATGCTTTCTGTCAATGAAACAAAATCACCATTTTTAGTGGCTTGATAATTAATCATTTATTTGTCTCAATTGGCCATTGCATTACTCACCAATACTGATTTGCAGAAAATTGTTTAATTTCTTAATTTTCAATATTCAAGTGTTACAAGATTAGGGGGAAAATGTAGATGAAAATCTAATAATCTTAAAGAATCTGAAAGAGTCTGTAGTGATATTAATAAACATACTTTATTTACATGCTTACCGATGCATCTAAATCGCTTGCTGTCAAATACAGATTTTTTTTAGGCAAATATAATGATGAATTTCTAAAATTTGATCTTGTACTAGGGTGTAGAGACGTCCCACCTGGAGCTGGTGGAAGCCATATGGAACTACATGCCACAGGTCCACATTCTGGGAAAATTTCGCAACAGAAACGGTGCATTCCCCATTCCTGCAGAGAACAAACTGGCCATCCCAATCACTGCCAAGATCCAGACACTGCACCTAGTGGGTGAGTTGTAGAATGCAGTCCACACGTTTGGATTCACTTATTACTTATTAGAACTATTCTGATGCTTATGCAATAAGTAAGGGATAATGTATAGAACACCGGTCATATCGGGAAAATTAACGCGTCGGTGTCTTGCTTCGCCCTGAAGTGGCTTATTTTCGATAATGACCGGCGTCGTTCTATACATTATCCTGCTTATTACATGGCTACTTGCCTCAACGAAAAAATAACTTCATGGTGGGTCTTTTTACAATTTATTTGTAACCAGCATTCGTAGTGTTGATCAGCAGAGAAATAGTCTGCCAAGCGACGTCAACGTCGTTGGAGAAGACGCTGGGGTTGACATGTTAGCGGACTACTTGCGGAGTGATACCAAAGACGTCATTAGAGGCAAAAAATCTTTTGTTTTCCTTAACAGCGGTCAATTATACTTAGCAACGGTGAATTATCAAATATAATTCACTGCCGGAAGTTGTGAAGGACCCATGCAAGTGAACAGAGCGTACCACGGCATTGGGAAGAGCCGTGTAATAATTATATATTATATAGACAATTTATCCAATCGGATGTTCCAAAATTACATCTAGATGGAATTGGTGCTTTATTGTCAGTGATTATTTGGCAGATAAAGCTTTAGTTGGCAATGCAGCAGATCATTTTTTGTTGTATTTAATTTGTCTATTTTTTCCTAGGTGTAAACGTCCCAGAGATTCCCTGTGTGTCGATGTTGCGCCACCTCTACCTGAAATGGGTGCGTCTCACCAAACCGCAACCATTTAAAGACTTCCTCTGTGTTAGCCTTCGAACGTTTGTGATGCGTAACTGTGCGGGGCCGACCAACTCGCTGAAGTATGTCCCCCTGGTGACCGGCCTGGCCTCAGCCCGCAACCTGGAGCAGCTGGAGCTGGTCAGAGTCCCCTTCCTGGGGGGGCTGATCCAGCACGTGGTGGAGGACAGCTGGAGATCAGGTAGGGCCGGTCTGTTCTGTTTACTTTAAATATTTAAGATTCCCATAGGGGCTTTCACATCGCGTTCCTTGGAGCGCTTTCCTTCCTAGTTTGAATTGTTCAGTTTGTTTTGACGTATTTTATGGCAGCGATGGGACCAACGGTTCCGACCGATGTATTGTCATGTATTACAGAGAATCGGTAATGCATAATAGACATCCAGTTTTCTTCTGTATTGACGGTGAACGAACTCCCGGACAGCACAACTTTTCTAATGTTATAACCTAGTTTGTTGTTTGTTTTTGCATTTTCCCACTTAAAAATTTCACTGTGTAAACACAGGTCACTGAGTTTATTTAATGAATAACCCTTAATCAGTTAGTCACGAAGGGCTTCGGAGGCCACATTCAGGACACCCTTAGCACTACTGCAGGTACTAATCCTAGGCCTTGAGTGTGTAGGGGGGAGGGTGCAATACCAACAGAGATCATGGGGCAGAATACCAAAGTATCCCTGTCGTGCTGTCGGACTGAAACAGCAAAGAAGTTGTAATCCACAATGTAAGTTGATTTTGAAGAGCAATATTGTGTGGCAGTTGTGTAAGGTTGCCACTGCACCATGCTGGTCTGCAAACCAGAATAGTTGAAAGGACATTTGAACTGTTCTTAACCTGAGTAAGCAAGAATGTAAAGAAAAATGGAGGTTGATCCTAGATTAATTTTTTTCTTAATTTTTATATCTAGGCATAGAGTTAGACGGGAAGGTCTAGAGAGAGAGAAAACGAAGGCAGCAAAGGCCCAGGGCAGGAATCAAACCAAGTTTAATGAATAAAAAAAGGCCCTCCAAACAGATTTCCCTGCTCCCAGCGTCGCTTGTCCATTACTACTCCAGGTGGTGCTCAACACACGAATTAGGGAGACTGGAACCAAAGTTAACAACCAAAGACGAGTCACTGAAAAACTCACTTTGGGCCATGAATAAAGATCAAAATACAGTAATTTTGTATTCATCGCTAACCCTAGCAATTGATTGATTATCACAATATTTTGGGTATGGTGGGGGACCCTGTGATTCCTACTATTGAGTATACAACTTATTATAATTATTGTTCAGGCTATTGTGTAGTTTCCTGTGGTGGCTTGGGTACCCTGTTAACAACATAGTTTGTTTTGTACTTTCAGGGGGCTTTAGAAATCTTCACACCATAGTCTTTGGAGCTTGTAAGAATGCGCTAGAAGTAGACCTTGGCTACCTCATTATCACTGCTGCTCGCAGGTAGTAAGAACACCGATGCTACATTTCATTGCAAAATGTAGAGATTTAGATTAGCTGTTTAGTAATATTGGATCCACTGTTGAATATCCACTAGGCTTCATGAAGTGCGCATTCAGCCTTCTCTCACCAAAGACGGAGTGTTCTCCGCTCTTAAGATGGCTGAACTGGAGTTCCCCCAGT
>OLKM01003605.1:0-15000 GCA_900291075.1 Melanogrammus aeglefinus | reverse complement strand
ACATAATTACAGATCCTTCTCTGTTCAATAATACTATCTGCGACGGGGGTTTGATTCCTGCCATGGTCCTTTGCTGCATGTCCTCCCCTCTACCCCTCACTCCTTCCTGTCTATCTTACTCTATGATAAAGCGTAACAATTCAAGAAAAAAAATAACACTTTCCCTTGTGGTCGGACCATCGAGGATTTGCTGGAACATGTGCATATTGATCCACCGCTCAGAGCGCTTCAGCCCATTAAGGTCTACAAGTGATCTGACAGGAAGGGATGTATCTAGGGGTCAAGGACCCTGGGCAGTCAGCTAGAGACCTGGGCTCTCTATGTAGAGAGGGCATAAATGACCTGTAGCTTTACCAATGTGGGGGCTCTAGCCTTACAGGAAGTGACCTCAGATAGTGCTCCATCTCCCCTAACCCCCCAGTGGCAGAGTGGGATCGGGGAGGCGGGAGGGTCTCCCCCATTAGTGGCATCGGGGAGGCAGGAGGATCTCTCCCAGTGATAGTGGGATCAGGGAGGCGGGAGGATCTCCCCCAGTGATAGAGTGGGATCAGGGAGGCGGGAGGATCTCCCCCAGTGATAGAGTGGGACCGGGGAGGCGGGAGGATCTCCCCCAGTGATAGAGTGGGATCGGGGAGGCGGGAGGATCTCCCCCAGTGATAGAGTGGGATCAGGGAGGCGGGAGGATCTCCCCCAGTGATAGAGTGGGATCGGGGAGGCGGGAGGACCTCCCCCAGTGATAGAGTGGGATCGGGGAGGCGGGAGGATCTCCCCCAGTGATAGAGTGGGATCAGGGAGGCGGGAGGATCTCCCCCAGTGATAGAGTGGGATCAGGGAGGCGGGAGGATCTCCCCCAGTGATAGAGTGGGATCAGGGAGGCGGGAGGATCTCCCCCAGTGATAGAGTGGGATCAGGGAGGCGGGAGGATCTCCCCCAGTGATAGAGGGGGATCGGGAGGCGGGAGGATCTCTCTCAGTGGCAGAGTGGGATCAGGGAGGTGATGACCACTCTGGTTCAGGCTGGTAGAGAGGGTGCACTAACCCGTATCCTGGGAACGGTTTACAGATTGTGTTGGAAGTGAAGGACAGCAGAAGGAGAAAAGTTAGGCTGAGAAGGCAAGTTTTAAGAAGGAAAAAGCACTGAAGGAGGATGCAGCGAAATGCTCTAAAATAACAGATATATTCAGATTCCTTGAGTAAAGACGCTGCAGGTTAAAGGAGTTAAAGCACGGAGCTAGGAGTTCAGCATTAGTGGCCAAGTGGCTTCATGATAGTCACATTTCAAATAAAAGTTTTCCCAAAGTTTTCTTTTATCACTAGTTGTCCAGCTTGGCCATCGTGCTACTGTATAACAAATAAATGGGGGTACATTTACATTTAGGGCATTTAGCAGGCGGTTTTATCCAAAGCAACTTAGTAGCGAAAAGTAGCTAGCTTACCTATCCAAATGTTGTATGGAGGTAGCATGTATGTAGCCACACAACTCAGCACAGTGTTGCTGATGAGACAGGCTAGGAGGTGGCAGAGAGGTGTGCACACTGCACAATGTTATGAGTGCAACAAAGGATAGGAAGCAGTTTCTAAGAGCAAATTTTCATATTGGAGGGAATTTTAGGACAAATGTTATAATTGCAACATATGGAGAAATATAAGAAAAGATATGCTATAACATGTAGGTCTCTGAGTCCACTTGTGATTCTGAGTTATTTTTTCAGAAACTAGAATTGGTTAGTAGTTGATTTTACAGTTCAGTTGTGTCCGTTTGCATTTGTTGGTTTGGAGGCAGGACGTGGCTGTGGGCATGCAGGGTTTTATTGTTTAGTGGTACATAGTAAAGCACACCCCCCCCCCCCCATTAGGCGAGCCAGTCTGCATCATGAGCATCGAGGGATGACCCTGAGTCCCACTACAGACCTGCCTGTACCCCACGGATCCAACTCGTATATCTGAGATTTAGACCGTGGCTCATAAAAATAAAAGGTCATGATCAAAATGGAACAGGCCAGCGGTGACACTGCCACTGTCTATTAACACTACTCCCTGCTATGAGCCTAGTAACTCTAACCCCAGTAACTCTAACCCCAGTAACCTAACCCCAGTAGCTCTAACCCCTGTAGCTCTAACCCCAGTAGCTCTAACCCCAGTAGCTCTAACCCCAGTAGCTCTAACCCCAGTAGCTCTAACCCCAGTAGCTCTAACCCCAGTAGCTCTAACCCCAGTAGCTCTAACCCCAGTAGCTCTCTCCCTAGTAGCTCTAACCCTAGTAGCTCTATCCCTACTCTTATGCATGAGGTAAAATCTTTGAAGAGTGCTGGAGATGCCAGATTTATCCACCATTCCCCCAGGTCCAAGGGATTACACATTGGTATTTTTGCCGGAGCCCCGAGTGTGGCCCGCCAGAACCAGTAAACCAGAATTTGGAAAGAAAGGACGTTTCAGGGATAGGTTGGGACTGACCTGATTATCCTATTCCACGCCGTGTGTGTGTGCGTGTGCGCGCGCGTGCGTGCGTGTGTATGTGTGTGTGTGAGATATGTGACTCTGCTCAACTGCTAATTGGTTCAACCTTAACTTTGTACGTATTTCATGTATTCTTCCCATCCCCAGGTCCGAGTGGTTTAGTCCAGCAGAGTAGACCAACATGTACCTCAGGCAGCAAGCCTCCCACCAACTCTGACTCTGACAGTGAAGAGGAGGAAGGCCTGACCTTGAGGCAGACGGCTGTCCCCAGGCCCCAGCAGACGGCCTCCTGTCCAGCCGTCGGTCCTGCTCGCAGCAGCATTCCCAGCAGTGAGTCTGGTCTGTTTGGGGACAACGGAGGCACAATGTGAAAACACTGATGTGTCATGAGACCTCGCACAGTTTGAATGAAAACAAACTATTTTAAGACATGGCTAATGTGCTTCAATAAAGAAAAAATCAATACAGAGTCTCATTGCTCAAGACTAATCAGTCATCACATGATCTAAAGTTCTCATCAATATTGTGCAATAAAGGATTTGGTGCATAGAATTTTGGAATTAAGACATCATATATTTAGGGGGATAATTGTGTCCTTAGAATCATTTTAAAGTAACAGATTAATGACTTGTCCATCATTTAACATCTCAATCGCAATGCACCCTGAAGTGCTGTTTCAACAGTGTTGTCATGGACATGTTGTTTTGGTTATAGCATACGGTGATAATCTCTTGAAGGTCCTAATTAGGTTTGTTGTCTGCAGGTAAAGGAAAGACCCCCCTACGGCGGGCGGGCAGCACGGTGACCCCCTCCACGGTGAAGCCCCCCCCCGCGGTGAAGCCCCCCCCCCTGCCGGGTGAGGGCTGGTGTGAGAAGAGCTGCCAGGTGACCAGCGAGCAGATCAAGGCTGACATGAAGGCGGCCACTGAGAGCGGTAACCACGGCCTCGTTGGCGTCGCCAAGCAGTGCCCTGCGGCCGGGGGGGCCGGGGATGGTAGCATGCCCCCCCAACCGTCCGCTGACCCCGGAACGGGACACGGAGGGACGGGTGGACGAGGAGCAAGGCCGGGGGCTGCAGGGGACAGACCCCGGGGGGGGGAGAGTGGTCCAGACACGGGGAGGAACGCAAACCGGGCTCAGGCCGGAGCCGTTGGCAGAGGAACGACCAACGGGCCGGAGCGTGAGGGGGCAGGGGGCCCGGGGGCAGAGCAGGGGGGGGGGCGCAGTGGAGGGGCGGGGTCTGGAGCTCAGCCTGCCGGCGGAGATCCAGAGGAACGACCAACCGACCTGGGGGCCAGACGCGCCACTCTGAGTCTCTGGGGAGATCTGACCAACCAGGGTTGGAGGGCAGGTTGGAGGACATGTTTGTCCCCAGACGACCGCTAACACGATCGCGCAGCCGCATGTCTCTGGTGCCGCTCGTTGCTGAAGCAGGTTTGTGGGCTTTTCTAGTCTGTTTATTTAGTGTTTTTTTCCCAAATCTGTTGACGTGTACAATTTCCCTTGTACAGGATCTCCCTTTTGCCAAACATAAACACTGCAAATTTATTTGATCATACAACTGAGTGGTTCTGAGCAAGACCTGAAATGGGTTCTTTGCAGTTAGGAGGCGATCTGAGTGAGCTATGCCTAGACATTGATTACATTTGAATGTGTTGTTATTCTTACATTTCATTATGTATGAATGTTTTGCAATGACTATTGCTAAATGTATGGATAAATGGTGATGGTAGGCTGGCATTTTCTTCACTTTTTTTACTGCATACATTCTTAAAGTTTGAGGCTTATTGCTTTTCACCTACAGACTTATCGAGACCCCGACCCCGCCCGACTCGAAGGAAACGAATGACGGACAAATCGACCAGCACCTCAGACCCTGTCACAGAGGATGACCATGTACAGGTACAAACACCTCTCAACCAGTACACACCTCTAAACCAGTAAGCACACCTCTCAACCAATTCCATAGTTTGCTGGCCATCGGGCATACAGGGCATCTTCCCGGTGGGCCGACGTGCTATTTGGGCGGACAGTCCCGACACTTTTTAAAAATATATATATATTGGTCTGACAGGCCCATAAAAAATCTGTGTCATCACTTACAAAATAATCGTGTAAAGGATTACATTTGTAACTTTTTTTGTTAATCTATGTTCTTGCTTTTCGAATTTAATCAAATAAATTCATGATATGGTACCCAAATGCATGATGGGTACCATATCTGCTCCTTGATTGTCAGACGTCAACCGTAGCAAACAGACTGCTCGTTCACCCTCAATTGACAATATGGCCAATCAGCCATGTTGTCAATTGAGAGTGAACAAGCACACACACATTGTCAATGACTTTGCTGAATGCAAGGGGGGTCAAATGCCTTTTCAATAACATTGCGATGAATAGTTAATGTTATGCCAGTATACAGGTTGCAAAATGGCATTTTGAATTTTCTCTCAGACTCAAACTGCCAACATTTTGAACACAAAATATATAGGCTAGCCCAGGGGTTCCCAAACTTCAGAGTGCCAAGGCCCACTTTAAAATCTGAAAATCTCTCGCGGCCCACCCAACAACTCTGATCAACACACAAGACGAATTATTTCTTCTTTTTATTTCATGAACTGTATGGATACACTGGATATGAGTGACATTATGTCACCTGCATCTTACCTAATGTAGGAAATTAACAAAAAGCGAACTGTCAGGGCCGTATCCTGACTGTTTGACATTGAACAAAAAGCGTAGGCATGTACATAAAAAAGCAGCCAAATAAAAACATGAAGGAGAAAAAAACAGAACATTATTTGAACGCTGAATCAGACCAATACTTGAATTTCTTACAACACATGCATGTGTTGTACCCTTAAAAAGGGGAATAGTAGCGGGAGAAAGATTTAAAAAAAAAAAACACACCCAACTCTCCTTCAGGAGCGCGAGGAGCCCCGAGGCATTACCAACAGATCGACGAATCAAACGATCGACGAATATTATTGTTACCATGGTAACAATAATATAACAACAATATATAATACAAATCGTATGTATGAATAAACTGTTATATACAACTTGCTATGAATAAATTGCTATATGCAACTTGTCACACATGCTTATTACAATCCATCACAGCTGGGCTGTTTAATGGCACAAAACAAGTCCATCTTGACATTAACCCAAGACTTAGTGCAGTCTCTGTGAAACCACCCGCGGTTTATCTCGATATACTGGTTCTGAGCCACACTTTGGGTAACGTTACATTGTGTCGACTGCAATTCACCTAATGAGAGGGGTGATGCTGCTGCATAGCAGCTGTCAAAGTCTTGATGTCTGGCTGAATAGACGTCAGCTTTAGGCGGAGATCAGGTTCAACATCCAGTTTATTCCTGTACTTTGTCTTTAAGGCCACAAGTGCTGAAAATCCAGTTTCACACAGATAGGTGGTAGTAAAAGGCATCAGAAACATCAATGCCTTGTTAGACAGATCAGTATATTCCGGGGTACACATGCATCCAGAAATGTGCCAAGTTGCTTCTGTTGTGAAGATAAGTTTCAGAGCAGTATCACAAGATAACTTCCACAAGGCTGTCCTGCTCCCTGGAGCTGAGACCTGCCATGGCATCCTCATTTTGGGGGGCAAATGGATTCTGTATCCAGCTGTGTTGCTCGCTGAGCACAGGGAAGTATTCCCGGAGCTTCATCTTTAGGGTTTTTAGGTGCTCTCTGATTGCACCTGCCACAGAGGCCGGGATCTGCTTCTTCTCCTTGGTGACGAAATCACACAGATTGTCAAAGGACTCGTAGTTGTTCTTACCCACTCTTCTTGGTGACGAAATCACACAGATTGTCAAAGGACTCGTAGTTGTTCTTACCCACTCTTCGGTCCCACAGTTCGAGCTTCCTTATGGTGGCTTCTATCTTACTGTGGACATGAAACATGGTCGCTGTTTTTCCTTGGAGAGATAGATTGAGTCCGTTTAAATAGCTGAAAATGTCGGCCAAATACGCCAACTTGCACAGCCACTTGAAGTCACAGAATCGATCTGACAGTTCAAACCGGGAGTTCACGAAAAATGTCCTGACTTCGTCACGCAGTTCAAAAAGCCGAGTGAGCACCTTGCCACGTGAAAGCCACCGGACTTCAGTGTGCAGCAGTGTGTGGTCGCTCCCCATCTCCGCGCACAATATGGCAAACAGGCGTGATTGCAGTGGCCGACTTTTGATAAAGTTGACTGTTCTCACAGTTTCATCCAAAACAGTCTTAAAATCCGCAGGCATCGTCTTTGTGGCCAGTGCCTCTCTGTGGATACTGCAGTGGACAGCTGTAACCAGCGGAGCCACGTCTCTGACCCTTTTCACAACTCCGGGCAGTCTCCCCACCATGGCCCGAGCTCCGTCGGTGCTTAGTCCCACACACTTTTCCCAGTCTATTTCATTTGAAACCCTGAATTCATTCAGAGTGTCAAAAATGGTTTCCGCGGTAGTGTGTGAAGGTAACTGTTTGCATAACAGAAAGTCCTCGTGTACTTCTCCATCATATTCATATCTGACAAACGCCAGTAAATTTGCCAAGCTTGCAATGTCCGTGGATTCATCAATCTGGAGAGCATAAAAACGGCTTGCTTGTACTCTGGTCACGAGCTGCTTAAGCACATCTTCAGCCATATTGTCAATACGGCGCTTGACTGTGTTGTCAGACAAAGAAATCATGTTAAGTTGTTTAGCTGCTTTCTCCCCAAACATCACTCCAACCATCTCTTTGGCGGCGGGTAAAATTAACTCCTCCCCGATGGTATGTGGCTTCCCGGTCTGGGCGATCAACTTGGCCACTCGGTAGGAAACGTCCACCGCCTTGGCGTTTTCACTCCCAGTGACATAGGTGGATTCAATTGCTTTTCTACGGCTCTGATACTCTCAGCTTATTTTCGAAAAAATCCCGAGGCTTTGAGGAATATTGTCCATGTTTTGTTTCTAGATGACGACGGAGCTTGCATGGTTTTAGCGCCTCGTTTGCTAGCACCTCCGAGCATAACACACAGGCAGCGGGTTGTCTTCTTGTCCGACACTCGCAAATCCAATTGATTGGTACTCACTCGAGTACTTTCGACAAACCTTTCTTTTTTTTTTTCATTTTGACCCTCTTCACTTGTTAAGATTGCTTTTCTTTTGACTCCTGAAAGCCACCGGTCCATTGATACTCTTTCCCGCCAGTGATAAGGAATTCCCTCAATTACAATTCCTCGTCAATAATGTAATACGGAAAGACACGTTCCGGCTCAAAAGTTGGTCAGATAAATGAATAAATAAAACATAATTGAAATTAAAATATTTAACCATAAATATTTAATGGTTACTCAATACTTAATTACAAAATAGAAAATGACCTCTCGCGGCCCACCTGCAGTACCTTCGCGGCCCACCAGGGGGGGGGGGCCGCGGCCCACACTTTGGGAATCACTGGGCTAACCTAACCAAGCCAATTAATGCCGCTTTTCCACCGCCAGTACCTACTCGACTCGACTCGACTCGCCACGCCTTATTTGCGTTTCCATTGGCAAAAAAAGTACCTGGTACCTAGTACCGGGTACTTTTTTTTAGTTACTACCTCCGTCCGAGGTTTCATGCCAGCGGAGTAGGTACTTTTGTGTGACGTAAACAGGCTGCTGGTAACTGATTGGCCAGAGAGGGACGCCACTGGATGAGTCATGATGAGCGCGACGTCCGAACGTGAAACCCGACACCCGGCCGGCATTTTTAAATACCACTAAAATCTGCGGTCACTCCATAATAGCGATTGATTTTCTAAAATGGAAGGAGTGACCAAGAAGAACACGCCGTGGACCGTGGCCGAGGTGGAGACGCTTTTGTGTGTGGTAGCCCCAAGCGCCAGCCCGGTGTTTTTATGTGTCGCGTGGATAAGTACGTCACTGCAGTTTCGCGCATGCGTGCTATATGACGACCCGCCCACGTTGAAGAGGTACCAGGTACTTTTTTTGCCAATGGAAACGCAACCAAACCGAGTTGAGTCGAGGCGAGTCGAGTCGAGTAGGTACTGGCGGTGGAAAAGCGGCATAAGAGGGCAAGCCAGCTAAACTTGGTGCCGGTCCCAAGCCTGGATTAATGGTGGGGGGGGGGGGGGGTTGGCATCAGGAAGTAAACTCCTGTAATGAGAATAGCCTATGTGTACCTGAAAGTGAGAAAGAATACTTATGATGAATTTAATGTAGGCCTACTGTTGCACTCCACTCTTCTCACTGGCAAAGGCCGCAGACTCGGGGTGTGTGTGTGTGTGTGTGTGCGTGTGCGTGTGTGTTGGGGATGGGGGGACTTGACCCATATCTGCCCGAGGGCCCTTCGTAAAGTTGTTCCGCCAGTGATAGGTACACTTTTCGGAAGTATTTAATGTGTCCACTCTAACTCATTCCCGTTAACTCATTTCATGGCATAAGGTACGTGGTTTTAAATGGTTGCACTGCCCCTGACCAGTACACACACCTCTCAACCAGTACACACACCTCTCAACCAGTATGCACACACACACACCTCTAAACCAGTACACACACCTCTCAACCAGTAGACAGCCTCCTGATTGGACAGGGTAATTGTTAATCTCGGGGGTTCTTTCCCATGTTGCCTTTGTTCGCTGCGTTGCCATCATCTAAGGAAGCAGAGGAATCTGGAAGCTCAGTTCGGGCATTTTCTTGAGGCCAACCTGTTTAGCCCACCTGACCAAGATCAGACCAGTCACAACCGGTTCTCTAACATGGGGCAGGTTTACACTGTTCAGAGGAACAAACAAGATGGCCTCCACTGATGTGCAGAACAGCATTTAATAAACGAGATGGTACATCGTCTTTTAAAAGAACCAACAACTGCACCTAAAGCTTTTGCTGCTCTACAAGGAATGTTGACTCTTCTCACGCTCTGATTGGTCTATCAGCTCATTAAACGTTTTTACTTACTCTCTCCTTTGACAACTTGTGCGTATATGAATACAACTCGTGTATGTTAAGTCATTTATTTACTCTTGTGTTATAGTTTGACAATTTCTGTGCTGTCTGTCCTTTGTTGTGAAAAAATCATCAAAATATTGTGTCAAAAAAAAAAAAATTAAAAAAAAAAAAAAAAAAAAAAAAAATATATTATATATATATATATATATATATATATATATATATATATATTATATATATATATATATATATATATATATATATATATATATATATATATATAATATTATATATATATATATTAAACTGTCACATATGCCCATCTTACGTCCGCCTTTTTCCCGGTATGGTCCGCGAGTTTACACTGACCGATGGTAATATACCGGCCAGAGTTCGCACCCCAATTTATCCTCCCGGATTCTACACACATTGCCGGTTTCATTTTGATGTAAATGCGATTAGATGGCTCTGCGGTTCCAGGGGCGGGACTTGGGTAGAGGTGTTGCTGCGTTGTTTCTACAACAGAGACAACGCAGCGATATCAACATGGGCAGTGTAAAAATGCCTTGTCTCCTACTCTGATTGGTCTATCAGCTCTTTCTCCCACTCTGATTGGTCTATTAGTTCTTTCTCCCACTCTGATCGGTCTATCAGCTCTTGCTCCCACTCTGATTGTTCTGTTAATAACACCCCTTTGTGAACTCTGAATATAGAATACTTATAGATATATTATACTTTTCCAATCTTTACTTGCCTTTATAAAACTATAAAGAACATTGTTTATATAAACTACTGAAAAATGTGTGTGTCAAACAAACTCAACAACCTTGGCCCTACACACACGCAGCCCAAAGGCTCACTCCGGTTTCGTCGTACCCCCCCCCCCCCCCCCACCACCCAGGTCTTATCTCTCAAGGGCAAGAACCTGGTGGGCCTCACGCTGACCAACTGTGGCATCACAGACCTGCTGCTGAAGGACTGTCCCAAGATGATGTTCATTCATGGTGAGTGTGTTTTATACACTATGACTGGTCCTACACAGGGCTGACCAGGCAAAGCCTGCTTCCCGTTATACCCCTTTTTTAAAGGCACAGCATACACGATGCAATTAGTGTGATGCTGGTTTCTTATTGAGTGTGTGTGTTGTGGGGGGGCTCTGCTCCTCCCAGCGACTCGGTGTCGTGTGTTGAAACACCTGCGGGTGGAGAGCGCTCCCATCGTGAACCGGTTTGATTACGCCCAGTGCAAGAAGCTGGACATGGAGCAGGTCCTGGACCAGATCCTGAGGATGCCCCCCGAGAGGAACCGCATCATCTACATGCGGCCCATGCACCAGGTGGGAACCAGACCTCTATCATTGTTGTACCGTAGGAGGGCTCTTGGTATCATGACCCCACCATAGGAGGGCTCTGGGTATCATGACCCCCCGTAAGAGGGCTCTGGGTATCATGACCCCCCTGTAGAAGGGCTCTGGGTATCATGACCCCACCGTAGGAGGGCTCTGGGTATCATGACCCCCTGTAGGAGAGCTCTAGGTAACATGAACCCCCCCCCCCCCCCCGGTAGGAGGGCTCTAGTCTCAGGGTATCATGACCCCACCGTAGGAGGGCTCTGGGTATCATGACCCAACCGTAGGAGGCCTCTGGGCTCTTGGTATCATGACCCCCCCCGTAGTAGGGCTCTAGGCTCAGGGTATCATGACCCCACTGTAGGAAGGCTCTAGGTATCATGTCCCCCCCCCCGTAGGAGGGCTCTGGGCAACATGACCTCAACTAAACTTAACTTAAACTTTTATAATGTTCTGAGAACCCTTTTCTAATCCTTTTGTCCATTCTGTTCCACCTCGTTATTCTGCCTTATTTCAGAACCTTGTATACCTTTTGGTTTATTGTTTCAGATCGATTCTCTGGCCCTGGAGCGTCTGCTATTCCGGGGTCCTTACCCCTATCACATTGCTATAGTACATGAGTTCAGCAACCCTCCAAATATTCGCAACAAGGTCAGAATACGAAGCTGGATGGACACCATAGCAAACATCAGCCAGTGAGTCTCAACATCCTCCAGACACAAGAATTATGTTGTGGTATTCTCAAATATTAATCCTGGATGGCAAACATAATATTTATTAGCCTACAGTGCTGATCATACTTTTATTCAATTATCATGATTATTATTGTCTTTTATAATGATGGAATGGAAAATAATGCAGAATCGATTTTCTTTCTTAATTTGAAACAGTAGTTTTAAATTTGATTGATGATTGAAGGCATATAGTTATTTTTAATAATACCCTTAGATTGGGTCTTAATGGAGACGTAGGTAAGCCACCCCAAAGGTTACATCATGACGCTGTGTTTGGCAGGCAACCGTGAACCAATCAAAAGAGATGATGATTCCCTGATTGTACAATGTCATTTTACTAATACTGGATACATTTGTGATTCATTTAATTTTTCTACATTTTTTTAAAATAGTTAATAATATAATAATATTTAGGTGGTTGGAAATTTGGGATCTTATTAGCTGGGTTTTAGAGGGATTATCTAGGTGCCTTTATGTTTTCTAGGGTTAGCTGTATTCATCCAAACAAGAACAGTTCATTGGTTAGAGGAACAATGCTGATGTGTTTCTCTCCTCCCCTTCCTGCCTCCAGGGAACTGATCAAGTATGAGTTTTTTCCGGAGGCTACGAGGACTGAGGAGGATGTTAAGAAGAATCCAAAGTACCCCTGGGGTCGTGACATCTACACCCTGGAAGGTAAACCACCCAGTTGTTCTGATCATTGAGGTGTGCTGGCTTGCTTGTTGTGCTTCTATCAAAGTAAGAGGATTTTACTTGGCTTGAATGAATCCACAAATGTATTGTGTGTTATAACAAAGCAAGATAATTTGAACGGTTTTATTGACCTCCTCAGTCATCAGCTCTACTGATGCTGACAAAATTTGAATGAAATTGCACTACAGTATGCTATTCAAGAGCATTCCAATAAATGCATTATTATAAATAAAAATATGGAATTTGACTATATTACCCAAGTAGCAGCCTGTTATTTTTAATAGTTATCATTGATCGTGTCAAAAATGTTTTGAAAGGTATGTCTAAACGGCATTGTGACAACGAAGCCAAATAGTCTCAGACCGATTTTGGTCGTACACCTTTGTGTGTATAGGCCGGTACAACATTAATTTATCAGAAAAATGTGGATATAGGCCAGGGTCTGGATAGCGTAATACATGTTAAACTGACATAGACAAACATAGACTGTATAATTCCGATCAAATTGATGTGTACATCGGGAGGGGTGTGTGCAGTGAGAAGGGGGGTATTTACTGACGTCTGTGTTCTAGATGCTCTTGATAGCTTAGGATCGTTCCCTCTGACGGATAAAAAAAATACAAATAAAAAAGGTCACCCCCATGTAAATGGGATATGTGAATAACACCGCATAGCTTGTTGGCATGAGCCACTTAAGAGTACAACCTCATATTAATCTAGATCGATATTGAAATATGGTACTTTCATTAGGTCTCTACTGAATGTCTTGGCGTTACCGTCTCCATCACTTTACGGCTTTATCTTGTTTTGAACATTGATGGCAACAATTGAGATAATATTAATACAAAACCCCCCTTCGTTTTGGGATATTTTAATGCAGAATTGTTAGAAATCATTCATTTTAATGAACTAGACGGATATTTGTATCATTTAACATTTAAATGAAATTCTTTGTTACCCTAGGTCCCCTTGTTTTCAATCTGCATATGAAAATGCTTTTTCCCTGACTGAAATGCCACTTTTAAAATCCAAATGTTGGGGTTCCTATGGGAGTGTGAAGCTGTGAGTGCTTGTTCTCCCAGGCGTGGTGGACGGCGCCCCCTACTGTATGGTGACAGACTTCCCCTGGCTGCGGACCCTGAGGACGGCCGACTCAAACGGATACTCTCGCTACGACTTTGAGGACGATGAGAGCAGTGAGTACTTCAAGCCTTCCCATTGGATGAGACCAGTGAGTACATCTGTGAGAAATGCACTACCTTGTAAAATCATGGCAATAAATAAAGCGGAAGTTTCCTGTTTGGCTTGTTGGTTTTAAATAGACTAGAAAACTTGAATTGTATGTATTGTAAAAGCAATTATAAAATGATGACTTATAAGTATGAATTAGACATATGGAAATGAATTTACAACATAACTGCCAAATAGACAATTGTCTCACTAAGAAATGATGGCTCATTATTAATAATTTTAATAATTTTGTAATTATTGTTACATAAGCAAGGTTATTCCTTTATTAGTTACTGTGTTGTTTTAAGAGAGGTGCATGAACACGGTAACCATGGTGACCACATTCATTTCTCTTTGCCTCCCTCCCAGCCACCATATACGCCCCACGACGCAAAGGCCAGCTCTCTGCGGACATCTGCATGGAGACGATCGGGGAGGAGATCTCTGAGCGGCGGCAGAGCAGGCGCGGGGTTTTCCAGAGGGTGGTGGTGCTCTTCCTCCATCATTGTGACACTCCGGGGGAGCCCGTGGATGACGATTACATTTGATATCTTGGTGTCTAAAGACACTGATTTGCAATCAAGGCCAGGAATTGCACCTGCTGACCAAACCCAATGCTTTGCCTTTTCTAGACATCGCACTGCCGTGAGATTCTGTACAAAATATCTCCCATATTTTAATTCGATGAGGTACTTTTTATATAGTTTGTTTGTCGTTCTATTCACATCCTATTGTTGGTGTTAAGTGGCCCAATGTTACTGCAAGACTGTTTAACAACTATGAACCTTTTGATACAAATATAAATGTCAAATTGAACCTCTCGAATGATATCCCATAATATGGAGTTTAACCATATTACCCTGACCACTGAGATTCTAAGAAGTGAAGGTAAACCTACTTTTGAATTGTGAGAATAAATTAAAAAGTATTCTGTGGACTTTGAATCGTGACAGACTTTCTGCTTCAACCACTGAACCAGATACAGGCCGTTTACATGTTAGTCTGTTCTGAACCAGCTTCAGGCCATCAGAGGACCTACATATTAGTCTCTTCTGGCAGAGAGACTAACCGTACCGAACCGTTATGGCGTGTTTCCACTGCAGGGTGCAGTACGGTTCAGTTCGCAAAGGTGCGATACGGATTGCGTTTCCACCGTCAAAAGTGGGCGTGACCCGGAATGAGCCGTACTCGTTTTGCCCTCGTCTTCAGTACTCCTCCGTTGGGGTATTGAGATGCCTGAAAGCGAGCTGGAAAATTCAAGCTACACACCCAGAGGTACACAGAATTGTGACTTCCGGGCGACGTGGGGATAAAAACAAACACGGTAGCCTCGAGGTATTATTCTTTACAATGAACATGTGGAAACACGACCTCGGAACTGAGCTGGGCTATACCGCCCCCTCCCTAACGGACTGAGGCAAACCGAACCGTACCGCACCCTGCAGTGGAAACGCGACATAACATGGCCTTCATGGCAACCGTGTGGAAGGACCACAGTGAGGAGGAAGTATGGCCCCTCAGTGGGGAGGGCTAGGCCCTTAACCTTAACCCCACTTAGTGGGGAGAGCTGTTCTAAGAAGAGTAGTAGCGTATCA
>OLKM01003604.1:0-33325 GCA_900291075.1 Melanogrammus aeglefinus | reverse complement strand
TCTCCTCTCTCTCTCTCTCTCTCTCTCTCTCTCTCTTTCCCCTCTCTGTCCCTATGTCTCTCTTCCCCCTGTCTGTCCCTATGTCTCTCTCTCTCTCTCTCTCTCTCTTCCCCCCTGTCTGTCCCTATGTCTCTCGACCAGGTTTCTGTGTGGGACGGTGAATGACTTTGTGGTGGAGGTGGGGAAGGCGTACGAGAGAGCCACGGAGAACAAAGCAGAGGCAGACGTCATGGCCAAGAAGGTGTGTGTGTGTTTGTGTGTGTGTGTCTGTGTGTGTCTTCATTTCTTGCATGTTATATAAAAAGCTTGTGTAACAGTATGCAAGTGTAGGTGGAGAGAGAGAGAGAGCGAGAGCGAGAGAGCGAGAGAGAGAGAGAGAGAGAGAGAGAGAGAGAGAGAGAGAGAGAGAGAGAGAGAGAGAGAGAGAGAGAGAGAGAGAGAGAGAGAGAGAGAGAGATTACAGTAGTGGTCATAGTTCTGTGTCAGCGCGTCGCCCTAGTGATCTACTCTAACCGTCTTCCTGTAGTACTTCTTATTCTCTATCTCTTTGTCCGTGGGTACTTGTGTCTGTCATTCTCCACCAGTGTGCTCTGCTGAATGAGAAGCTGGACTCTCTGGTGAAGGCTCTGAGCGAGGACGCTGAAGCCCAGGTGAGCACAGCACACCACGAAGCCTTCTCATTGGCTAACTGGACGGTAGCGCCGTACACATAGGCTCCTCCCTTCCTTGGCCCCGCCCCTCAGTGTCATTGTCGCATTAAAGAGCTTTGACTCGTGTCCAGGTGGTTGTGATTTATAGCAGCAACTCTTTCTGTCTCTCTTCCCTACCGCTCTCCATTTGTTCTTGTCCCTCTCTCTCCACCCATCTCTCTCTCTCTGGCCTCCCTCCCGTCATATCCATCTCACTCTCCTCCCTGCCCTCTATCTTCCATCTCTCTCTTTCCTCCTTCTCTCCATCCCCTCCCCCCTCCTCCCCTTCTTCCACTCCACCCCTCCTGTCCCCCTCCTCCCTCCCCAGGTGGTGCCAGCGGGTGCGGTGCCCATCCTGGAGGGCGGTGGTGGAGGCAGCGGAGGGGGCGTGGGCGGAGGCGGCAGCCCCAGCGATGAGAGCGCCGACGGGGGTATGGAGGGCAAGACGTACCGGTCCAAAGAGCAGCTGATGCTGCGGGCCAACAGCCTGAAGAAGGCCCTGCGGCAGATCATCGAGCAGGCCGAGAAAGGTACGGGAGCCACGGCAACGACGAGGAGGAGGAGCAGGTCGCCCTGGCAACTGGAGGGATGCTGGTTAGATTCCTCTGGCTCTGGTGTTTTCAGATAATAATAATTAATAATGGATTGAATTTATATAGCGCTTTTCTGGACACTCAAAGACGCTTTACAGGGAAGGGGGGGACCTCACTAACCACCACCAGTGTGTAGCACCCACTTGGGTGATGCACGGCAGCCAATCTGCGCCAGAACGCCACCACACACCAGCTTGAGGTGGAGAGTGAGGGAATTAATGAGTCAGCCAATTATACAGGAGGATGATTAGGGGGCCAGATTGAATGAGCCTGGTTGGGCCAGGACACCGGGGACACCCCTACTCATTGCGATAAGTGCCCTGGGATCTTTTATGACCTCAGCGAGCCAGATACACAAGACTGTATTCAGCACGTGAGGATATTGTTTCACTTCTTCTCATTCAAAGTGCAATCAGTTCAGTTTGAAATATGGACGGCGCAATTAGGCATATATAAATTACAATATGATAAGATGTAAAACGAAAGTGTTGAGGTGTCTTTGCGCAAGGTGCATAACCTTCAACTGCTCCTAATAAGCCGGTTGCCGTTGTTGCATAAGAGAAGGAGTGTCGCGTGGAGATCAGCATAACGAGGGGTTTGGTTAGGTTTTGTCAGCACTGATAATTAAATCGCTCATGAGTCACTTCTTTATAAATGTTGCAGCAAAGGTTATATACAATAGAAGTGCTATAAAACACACACACACAGACACACACTAAACACACACTAAACAGACACTGTCAACCACGTACCAAGCCTCTGGCAATATGTACACATATTCATTTGTGTGTGTTTGTACGCTTGTGCGTGGGTCTGTCTGTGTGTTTGTGTGTCCGCGCGTGTGTCTGTGTGTGTGCTTGCTAGTGGTGGACGAGCAGAACAAGCACACCAAGCTGCAGAAACAGTCTACCTCCATGAAGAGGGAGAACAGTGAACAGGACTTGAAGGACTCTGAGCTGCGTGAGTCTACTCCTCCCTATCCCCAGGTCTCACTCCCCCAGGTCTCACTATCCCCAGGTCTCACTATCCCAGGTCTCACTACCCCAGGTCTCACTATCCCCAGGTCTCACTATCCCCAGGTCTCACTATCCCCAGGTCTCACTCCCCCAGGTCTCACTATCCCTAGGTCTCACTATCCCAGGTCTCACTATCCCCAGGTCTCACTACCCCAGGTCTCACTACCCCAGGTCTCACTACCCCAGGTCTCACTATCCCAGGTCTCACTATCCCAGGTCTCACTACCCCAGGTCTCACTATCCCAGGTCTCACTATCCCAGGTCTCACTACCCCAGGTCTCACTATCCCTAGGTCTCACTATCCCAGGTCTCACTACCCCAGGTCTCACTACCCCAGGTCTCACTATCCCTAGGTCTCACTATCCCAGGTCTCACTATCCCAGGTCTCACTATACTCTGTCCTCTGAAGAATACAATTATAAAGTGGGGCTCATTTAAAATGACTGATAGTCATTTTAAAATTTAAAATCAAGTCATTTATATACGTGCAATGCACATAGACATACAGATACATCAAAGGATACACAACAGACACACAATTATCAATCCATATTCTCACTGTGTGTCTGTCTCTGCTTTAGCTCCGACTGGCTTTCGCTTTAGCTTGCTAGCCTAGTCATTTAGAATCCCTTCTTAAGTCAGTCCTCTTTGGGACTTATCTCGTGCTTAAGTTAGTCTTCATGAGTTTAAGTGAGTCCTTATAAGACTAGCGGAAGCAGGTGATGCCTAGCATTCTCTAAACCACTGCTTAGGCTGGCGTTGCCTATTTGCATTGTGTGGTCGACGTTAGAACTAAACAGCCTGTATCAAACGCGTCTTATTGATTTAGCTGTACCAGCGCCCCCGGTGGCCTGCGTGTGTATACGTCCAGGCCTGAGTGAATACCGCATGCTCATTGTGGTAATTTTCCACGCCTGTTTTGTGGCCTACTTCCAGAAGACGTAGTGTGCAGAGGAGAGCCATGTTGGGTGCAGAATATGACTCACTGAGTTTTGGATTCAAGAATTTATAGAACACTTTTTAGATTTAGTGTTACGTAAATAGCCAAGAGTGTGAAGCGGCTGCAAGACTACAGAAGATCATGCTTTATAAGTTATACATAATATGAACACGTATTGTTATAATTTGCAAAGGTGTCCTCTTTTACATTTTGTTGAGCAGTTCTCGGTACACAGATTTGAATAAAGTTCCATTTGAAATGAGATGATGACATGATGGATGACGTCGTTGACCCTTTCTTCCTGTGTGCAGGTCAGGGGGGGCTGAGCCCCTCCTCCACCATCCTGCTGGAGAAGCCCGAAAGTCTCAACACAGTCAGCTTCTTCAACGACGACGCTGTGTAAGTCTGGGTCCCAGCCCTACAAAATAAAAGTACTCTTATTGCTAGCCGAATGACCATTTCAAAGTAAAAGTTTTCTGATTTGAGGGGATTGTGAGATTTGGAGGGAAAGCCTGTGTGTGTGAAAGTGGCTTCATTGGTGGGGATCCTCTGATTTGAGTTAGGGGTCCCATTTCATTGTGTGCGTGTGTTTGTGTGGGTCTGCAGCCAGTGTTCAGAGAAGTGTGTGATGAACAACTACTTTGGGATCGGGCTGGATGCTAAGATCTCCCTGGAGTTCAACAACAAGAGGGACGAACACCCCAAGAAATGCAGGCAAGACGCAATACACAGACACACTGATACATCAAAGGATACACAGCAGACACACAATTATGAATTTATATTCTCTCTCTCTCTCTCTCTCTCTCTCTCTCTCTCTCTCTCTCTCTCTCTCTCTCTCTCTCTGTCTTCTCCTCTCCTCTCTTCTCTCTCACCCTGCTGTGTGTCTATGTCTCTCACCCTGCAGTAGTCGCACTAAGAACATGATGTGGTACGGAGTGCTGGGGACGAAGGAGCTGGTCCAGAAGACCTACAAGAACCTGGAGCAGAGGGTCCAACTAGAGGTACACACACACACACACACACACACACACACACACACACACACACACACACACACACACACACACACACACACACACACACACACACACACACACACACACACACACACACACACACACACACACACACACACACACACACACACACAGCAACTTACTACATATGTGGCTGCAACAAGTTAGCATCATTTGTCAGCATAGTCTCTCGTCCACTCTCTCTCTCTGCAGTGTGACGGGGTGTCCATGCCCCTCCCTAGTCTCCAGGGTCTGGCCGTGCTCAACATCCCCAGCTACGCGGGGGGCATCAACTTCTGGGGGGGCACCAAGGAGGACAACGTGAGAACCCACAGACATTCACCTACACGTGTACACAAACACACACACACTGCACTGATGTATGCAGTGTGTGTTACGTCTAATCTGAATGTGGGACGCGTGGCTGCAGAACTTTGGCGCTCCGTCGTTCGACGACAAGAAGCTGGAGGTGGTGGCCGTGTTCGGGAGCATGCAGATGGCCGTGTCCCGCGTCATCAACCTGCAGCACCACCGCATAGCACAGGTACCTGCCCTACCCCTGCACGGACACACAGGCATGAGCTCTACACGTACATGTACAGACATACACATGGATATGCTGTGTCTGGTGGACACATTACAGCCTTACTGGTTGTCTGTACTTCTAACGGGTTCCGTGTTTTTATTCGTTGTACTTGGTTTGAACTGGTTCTACCTGGTTCTAACTCGTTCTAGCTGATTCTGTGTGGTTCTAGCGGGCTGTAACTAGTTCTAGCTGGCCCAGTGTGGTTGTAGCCTGTTGTAACCGGTTCTCTGTGGCGCTCCAGTGTCGGCAGGTGAAGATCACCATCCTGGGGGACGAGGGGGTCCCGGTGCAGGTGGACGGGGAGGCCTGGGTCCAGCCCCCCGGCATCGTCAAGATCATCCACAAGAACCGCGCCCAGATGCTGACGCGGGACCGGGTCAGTGACGCCCCAACACCTGTCTGTCTGTCTGTCTGTCTGTCTGTCTGTCTGTCTGTCTGTCTGTCTGTCTGTCTGTCTGTCTGTCTGTCTGTCTGTCTTGTCTGTGATTCCATCTGTCTGTCTGTCTGTCTGTCTGTCTGTCTGTCTGTCTGTCTGTCTGTCTGTCTGTGTCTGTGATTCCATCTGCCTGCCTATCTGTCTGTCGTATTGTCTGTCTGTCTGTGATTCCATCTGTTCGTCTGTTTGTCTGTCTGTGATTCTGTCTGTCTGTCTGTTTGTCTGTCTGTCTGTGATTCCATCTGTCTGTCTGTCTGTCTGTCTGTCTGTCTGTGTGTCTGTGATTCTGTGTGTCTGTCTATGTGTCTGTGATTCCATCTGTCTGTGTGTCTGTTATTCCATCTGTCTGTCTGTCTGTGATTCTGTCTGTGTCTGTCTGTGATTCTGTCTGTCTGTCTGTCTGTTTGTCTGTCTGTCTGTGATTCCATCTGTCTGTCTGTCTGTCTGTCTGTCTGTCTGTCTGTCTGTGTGTCTGTGATTCTGTGTGTCTGTCTATGTGTCTGTGATTCCATCTGTCTGTGTTGTTCTGTTATTCCATCATCTGTCTGTCTCTGTGTCTGTGATTCCATCTGTCTGTGTGTCTGTTATTCCATCTGTCTGTCTGTCTGTGATTCTGTCTGTGTCTGTCTGTGATTCTGTCTGTCTGTCTGTCTGTTTGTCTGTCTGTCTGTGATTCCATCTGTCTGTCTGTCTGTCTGTCTGTCTGTGTGTCTGTGATTCTGTGTGTCTGTCTATGTGTCTGTGATTCCATCTGTCTGTGTGTCTGTTATTCCATCTGTCTGTCTGTCTGTGATTCTGTCTGTGTCTGTCTGTGATTCCGTCTGTCTGTCTCTCTGCCGGTAAAGTCATCTGTCTTTTGCTCTCGCTCCTTCTTTCTCTCTCTATGTCTGTCTGTCTGTCTATGTCTGTCGGTTTGCTTTGTCTGTCTATGTCTGTCTTTCTGTTCTTCATGTCCGGCTGTCTTTCTAACCATCTGTGTGTCCATATGTCAGTGTTTTCTTCTTTGTGTTCTTCACGCCCACGTCCGCTCACCCAGCGGGTGCCTCTTGACTCCTCCGTCGCCGTGGTTACGTTAAAGCGTTAGGAGGAGAAGCGTTAGGCCAGGAGAAATCCCTGATCGTGTTTACACCCGTGCTGATTGTTTTATTGTTCGAGGTTGGATGTTAACGGTTCACGTAAGAATATGGCGTGATTAGGACGATAACCCAGTTATTTAGTTAGTTGAGATCCATTTTGAAGTCACAGATTTATACTAGTGCTTATGTAAAATAACCTGGACATATCTGTAGTCAGTGCTGAGCCAAAGTGATGTTATGAATAAAATCACATCCTGATATAATAAACGCAGGCCAGCCCGTGCCTCTCTCTTTGTTTACAAGAATCGTACTATCGGCTCTCCCTAAAACCCTAGCCGGAGTTGAACAGCCAGTAGAATGTAAAGAACAATGTATGTAATGAGTATTTTAAATTCTGAAGTCTCATTGGTGAAACGCTCAACCTTACACATCACTATATAATCTATGTTTGCGTTAAGACTGACCATGTTTCTTTATCGCCCTTATCTATATATTTTGGTTTCGGCTCCCGTTTTGGTCTCCGAAAGAAAAGGCAACCACCTTTCAATACAAGTTGTAGAACAACTTCCTATGAACATTGCTAAAAAGGGTTCACATCTAACCAAATTGTTCACAAATTGTAATCAAAGATTTTACAATATTAGGGGTGAAGGGCAGCAGCTCAGGGAGTGACGGCACGATTTTCCTCAAACCCAGGCTTTCGAGGGCGCGCTGAAGTCGTGGGAGGACAAGAGGAAGATTGACAGCTACCGGTTGGTTAGGCCCCGCCTGAACTCCCAGCAGTCCATGGAGTACCTGACGGAGGAGGAATGTGCTCAGGTGCAGCAGCTGGGCAACGTGGCCGACACCCTCATCATCAAGTAAGGTCCCCACAAACACTGAGGACAACACACACACGACACGCCACACAATATTTACCTAGTGAGGTCCCCAAACACTGAGGACAACAAGCGGACACACACACTTATCACCAAGTAAGGTCCCAAAACACTGAGGACAACAAGCGCACACACACACTTATCACCAAGTAAGGTCCGCAAACACTGAGGACGACTTACAAACGCACACATTTATCACCTAGGGTACACAGACAGACAGACAGACAGACAGACAGACAGACAGACAGACAGACAGACAGACAGACAGACAGACAGACAGACAGACAGACAGACAGACAGACAGACAGACAGACAGACAGACAGCTTTATCCCCTTGTAAGGTCCCCACAAACACTGAGGAAACACACACAAACACACACATACTTGTCTGTTTCTGTGAGTTAGTGTTAGTGTACACACTGATACACATTCATTACCAGGGAATGTCCCAATAAAAAATGTGTGTGTGTGTGTGTGTGTGTGTATGTGTGTGTGTGTGTGTGTGTGTGTGTGTGTGTGTGTGTGTGTGTGTGTGTGTGTGTGTGTGTGTGTGTGTGTGTGTGTGTGTGTGTGTGTGTGTGTGTGTACAGTTGTAGTTCACTATCATAGTCAAAAATATATCTCTAAAACTCTAGTACGTATCCTAGAACGCTCGCCTCTGGTTGTAGAATCCTGACGTGTTGTTCCGTGACGACCTTCCCCAGGATCCGCGAGGCAGCTAAGAGCCATAAGCTTGTGGAGCAGGAGCTAGCGCATGCCGTCAACGCTACGGCCCTGGTGCTCAGCGAGGCCTTCCCCTCCAAGCCCTCCAGCCCCGAGGTAGGAGCAGGGCATCATGGGAGATTCAAGATTCAAGAAGGTTTATTGTCATAAGCACAACAATTACAGCAGCAGTCACTGGAGTCTCCTTCAACAATGCAATATAAAAGTAAAAAGTGTAAGAAAACACAAACTGGACATGAAATAATGACAATGAAGTAAAAGTATAATAATAATAGCTGTAAACAAAATAGAATACTGGGCATGAAATAATTTGATTAAAATACGAATTCCAACATGCAGTGCCAGTTTGACCTTTTCTCGTTAATGAGTGTGCCTTAAGCAACAATATATTAAAAATAAAGCTGAATTATGACATTTCCTGAAGACCTGGAATTGTACTATTTCCATATAGTCAACAATCATACATTAACATTTTAATGTGGTTTGGTTGTTATATTTGCAACATGGGCTTACAAAATATAATTACATATGTCCCATCTTAAAACACCATTTTCAGAAACTCATTCAAAAACATACAGTATTTGCACTGTGAGAAATGTAAAAAACGAGAATATATGAGAAAGTTGGAACCATCCACATCAATATCTTTAAGACACATACAGCTTTGCAAAACCATGTGAAGGCGATGCATACAGGCCACTTGCAACAATATTTAATATATTTTCTTCTCTATTACTCACAACATAGGTTTAAAAACTATTACGGTAATTGATTTCAGAACACTGTTTTCTGTACCTAATTTAAACATATTTGCACAGGGAGAAAATGCCCAAAACAGTATAAAGAGCAAAAACAAAAATCGGTAGCAGTGATTATGCTGCCGCATTGTGCTGTGAATTTTGTAAATAATAATATAAAAAAAAAGATTTTTGTTTTTGATTTTTTTTGTTTTTTTCAAGTGTGCCAATGATTATGCTGCCACGTGCCAGTGGTGGCACGCATGCCAAGGGTTGCCGACCCCTGGTATAGCGTATCCAGATAGTAGATGGATGGAGGGAAGCATGGATTGATCAATAGAAAGTTGGATGGATGGACAGATAGACGGATGACAGAGAGGTGGACGAGTGGACAGAGACAAATAATTGCCAAGAGGATGGATGGATGCTAGATATATGTATGAGTTGGTTTGGACAAATGTATTAACGGACAATGCTAGGCACAGAGGTGGTGGCATGTGTTTGTGTACATGTGTATAGATGTTTATGTGTGTGTTTGTCTCCAAGGGTCTGACCCGCAGCACAGCAGTGGAAATAGTCAACAGCAGCAAGGTGCTGAAGGCGGAGACCAGAATGCTACTGGACGGAAAACTACTGGTGAGCCAATCCCACGCTAAGGAGACCGTAGGACTGCATGCTTTAGCTACTGCCCATGTTTTACTAACAAAGGGCTTTTGGGAATCAACATGACTATATACTTTCTGTTATTTTTGTTTAGGGGATGTTTGGTGCAATAATTTGTTAACTTTGTAGAGTAAGGGTTGCGCATTAGTTCAAGAGATGGGTTTGGGTTTAGGTTTGTGAGTTAGAATTTGAATCTCTCTCTCCCTCCTCTCATTCGTCTCTCCCTCCCCTCCTCACTCTCTCTCTCTCTCTCCTCTCCTTCATCTCTCTCCTCTCCTTCATCTCTCCCTCCCCTCCTCACTCTCTCTGCTCCTCACTCTTCCTCCTCCTCTCTCTCTCTGCTCCTCTATCTCTCTGCTCCTCACTCTTCCTCCTACTCGCTCTCTCTGCTCCTCACTCTTCCTCTTCCTCCTCCTCACTCTCTCTCTCTGCTCCTCCTCCACCTCCTCCTCAGGTTGACTCCCCTGAGGAGGTGGAGCTCCAGACCACGCTGAACAGCCTGAGCACGGAGCTCCACAAGCTGGATGACATCCACTGGATCTGCCCCCTGATGCAGTGCTCCGAGGAGGTAGGTCTGTGTATGGCTGTATGGTACTTAAACCATTGGTGTCCATCCTCTGGCCCGCCAGCCAACTTCGGCTTGCAAAATCGGGCAGAAGGAGATTGCTGACACTATTTTTAAAGTTCTGAAAAGTCTCTTAACAACTAATAACATATTACTATTTATATTACCATTACTATTTATGACAAGGTATTAGTAGTTTGGACGCAAATACATTCACTGCGACATGGATATTGCAGGCAGATGTTTATTGGGTATCCATGCAGCAAGCGTGGATGATATTGTAGTCTTTTGCATTAAACGCTCTTAAAAAAACACTTTAGAACGGAAAAGGAGAAAAACAAGCACTTGATATGAATGCTTTTCTGCTCAGTCTGATCGATGCAGGGAGAAAGACGCACTACCCCTGTTCAGGGAGCAGAGCTGATCACGGGCTGGTGGTTCCAATCTAAACTCTCTCTCTCGCTCTCTGTCCCTCTCTGTCTCTCTCCTCATCCCTCTCTCTCTCCACAGGACTCTGTGCGAGGCAGCAGTAAGAGCAGCAGTATGAAGCTCAAGATCCTGCCCAAAGTGAAGAAGGACAGAGAGAAGCTCCACAAGCAGAAGTCCAACAGCTCGCTCTCGGGTGAGAGTCACTCTACATGTTCATGTTCCTTAGACATGCTGTCACTATGTTGAAACGCTTCAATATCTCACTACATTATTAATTATCTTGGATTTGATTCAATCAGAATTAAATATTAGTTATATCAGGTAGGATTGGTTGAGATTAAATTGTGTTATGTGAGAATAGTCGATTTTATTGTAACATTAATTTGATTGTATTGTATCAAATGTATTAAATTAGATTAGATACAATCCGCCGCCGAAGGAGAAATTTGTTTGTTGATTACATCAAATTAGATTATTGTAAAATCTATTAAATCAATTGAACTGGATTGGATTAGATGAATGTTTAAATAAGTCTTTTCTCCGGCAGGTGTTTGGGACTCCAAAGCAGGCGAAGCCGACTCTTAGCGAGGCGTTAGCGAGCGCTCTAGCGGTACCTCCTGTTGCCATGACGACTGCCCGCTGGGAGGGGCCCCTGAAGGGCATCCTTCACATGGGACGGACGTTGTTGGGGGAGTCCCATGAGTCCCATCCACGAGTCTGGCTCCTCTTCCTCCTCTTTTAGCCAACGCAAACCGGACGGCAACCAGGAAAGAGCCTTTTTGATTCGATATGATTTGATGAGGCACATTGCATCATCACTGCTGGCTTTCTGTCATTGGTCGTGTTTACCCTGCTTGGCCACGCCCCCTCTCTTTTGAAAACGGGGGTATGGCTATAAAAATTGTTGAACAGCCTTTTGGACATTTTTTCCCGCTCTTTTTGTTGAATCGTTTTAAGACAATTTATTTAACTGAATGTTCTCGTCACCGTAGGAACCACTGAAAATGACAATTAAACAACAATAAGAAACTGAAAAAAGGAAGAACTTTATTGATATCGTCACCCAGAGCTGGAGAATATCGTAAATGTTGCAAAAAAAAAATGTTATATCGAGGAATGTATTCATGTGGACTCGTATTTAATTTGTGAAAAATGATAATGAAAATGTTTTACAGAAGGTCCTACTGTGTGTGGTTTTGACGCGGCCCGCTACTGGCCGCTGTGTGACTCTCGTGGGCCAAAGCTATACAGCTACGCTGCAAAAAAATACAAACTCTCGCTGTAAAGTACTAGTATCCAGCCTTAACATAGGATTTACCGTTTTTCACTTAACTCAGTGTAAACCTTCTTTGTTATCGCATCAGTACAACGTTTATCAGTTTGCGTCACACTTCGGAAAAATACAAAATTCGTAACCACGTATTGTGGTTTTACGAACTGGAAGACAACACTGGATTTATATGACACTGGAGAAAGTGGACGTTATGCGACGTGAAAACAGATGAAGAAGCCTCAAAGACGAAACATATCGACTTATTTTAACTTCTTTTAACTCTTTCTTTAAACTTGCTCATGGTTGTCTTAATTAACATATTGTATGATTATGATATGACGCGTGATTGGATCTTCTATTGCACTGCCTCTGAGGTATAAACTCGCCCATCTTTAGACTCTCTTATGCAAAAACATCAGCCATCAATCTCTCCTGCCAATAGCGCCGCTGGTAATCAATAGCTGGGTAATCAATGTCTCGTTTCTCGCTTTTCACCGGCTTTCTTTTTACTTGGAACCCCTGCATGCCACCGTCGTACTCGACCAAAGTTACCTCGTCTGCGATTTAGGCCTTGCTGGTTTCGAAATCTTTTCATGGACATCTTAAATGATTTAGTAATTCTGTTTGTTTTCTACTACTAAGTGCCAGAGGGGTAGGGCCCCGCACCCAGGGGAGTTATATATTTTGACATGACGTGACGTGAAAATATAATGTTACTTCATGCTATAGGCTCTTCCTACATGCCCCCCTTCCCATATTTAAAACTCTGCATTTTAGGACCATGAACTATTAATAAGATAATATTGAATAGAATTTTAATTTAAAAAAAATGATATTTAACTGGTTAACCTGTTAGAATTTGGAATTTTGAAACTCCTGTACTGTGTTTAATTTCTTTTAGAAAGTAAAAGTTGAAGAAATTGATTTTTTTTTTTCCTATCTAGCTTCTTTCAATTACTAGTTTTGTAAAATTTTGGGTTGGTGTGCATAAAAAAAATAGCGTAAATGTACTTTAATTTTTAATCAAACTATATTCCAACTGATTCGCTGATCTGTTACTAGTGGGTAGCTGCGCGAGCTAAGCAGGGATTCAGAGTGGTCTACAGTGGTTTTACATGTTAATCACCATGCCGATAATTAGAGTGGTCTTCTCTTCGGGCAACTGAAAAGAATGAAACCCACTTTGATCTTTCTGATCTTCACATGTACCTCCACCTCTCTGGCACACAACTGCACCTATATTAGGAGATAAGATTTGCTTTGCTAATTTTAACAATTTTAACTTCTAACTTTATGGATTGCACAACAACATTCTTAGTCATTTCATTGCATAGATATAAGGAAAAATAAGGACGAAATGTATTGTAAAACATGCAGTAGTAAATGTGAGAATGATAGTTCAATACTATTAAGATGATGAGCCCGGGATTGCTGTTCAATGTTTAAGATGTTCTGGCTAAGTTGTCATGGATACCGTCTCCATAGCAACTTTACACCTTTGTATTTCAAGATTAGTGCCAAGTTTAGACAGTGTCCAGTTGAGGTGTGTGTGTGTGTGTGTGTGTGTGTGTGTGTGTGTGTGTGTGTGTGTGTGTGTGTGTGTGTGTGTGTGTGTGTGTGTGTGTGTGTGTGTGTGTGTGTGTGTGTGTGTGTGTGTGTGTGTGTGTGTGTGTGTGTGTGTGTGTGGGGGAACTGTATATTTAAACGTTTACTGTGTCTGCTTTGCACTTTAGGAAGAAGCAAACTTAAGGGATGAAACTAAAAAGGATTTGTGTCTTTGTTTCTTAAGGGTTACAAGTGTTTTTTTCATTCAGATTTAAGGATTACAAAAACAATTCAATCTATTTATGATAAATGTGCTGATAAAAAAAGAAATATATATAATATATATATATTATATTATATATATATATATATATATATATATATAATATATATATATATATAATAGTTGGTTTTGAATGAGAGAGAGATGTATAAATATGTAGGAATATATTAATTTAATCAGAGGCTGTACATCCATTTCCTTTATTTTAACTTATCTTCAAGCTTAAAATATCCCATTTTGCTCCAGTGAGTATAGTTATATTTTACTCCTATATAATTCTAACCTACAATCCATAACTGTTGCCCAGAACCAACTTCTGTCCATCATGGTAAACATGATTTCATTGCTACTGTTTTTTTTTTTATAATTGACTTCTTAAATCATACAGGGGTATTAGTAATGTTTTACAAACCATATTGGCATAAACATATGACAATGTCTTACTTTTTTTGTTACTGAAATGTTGTTAGCAAGCACCATTTAATGGTTTGCATCTCGTTTAAATTAATGGTTTGACATATTTAAAGGACCAAACTATACACACCTGGGAAACCAAAAACCGAATTAATTGTATTTACTTACGGCTATCAAAAATAACTCGGAAATAAAGGTTATAGTCGGTGTGTTGTCAAGTAGTCCGTAGCATTAGCAACAAGTTACCCAAAATGCATCGAAAGACTGGAAAACTTTAAATCAAATATCTCATTATCTTCAAAATATTATTATCTACCAAATCGGCAAAATCACGGCATACATTTATGGATTGTAGGTTTAAATGTCAAACATGTCAAACTTGCTGCTGTTGAAATACCATTTCAGCATTAAGACGGTTTAATTGTAACTCTTGTATTCAGGTGAGCCATATAATAATTTCGATACTTTTTGTATTTTCAGAGCTTTACCAATTTTGTCACGCTACTTTGCGTAAAAAACATTAGTTTCCTAAGATAAGAAATGGGCAACCTGTCCTACTGTACAATTTTGGTTATTGTCAATAACTATGACTGATATTTCATGAATGTACCTGCATAGGTTTATTGCACATCTTCAAGTAAACTTTAGAAACAGAGATCATTTTAAAAGCTTCTTAAAATCACATGTGGGATTATTTTAAACCACTTTTAATTTGTTTGTTTGGCTACTGTTAGCTTTCATCTTAATCCATTGTGATCCTTACTCCAAATCACAGAAAACTCTTGAATGTAAAAAGTTTAGGCCTTTAATTCTGTTTATTTCCTTTCATCAAACTTATGTACATTTTATTTCTCCATGTTCATAATTTTTGCTATTAAGATATTTTCTGTATTTATTAATGCCGTTTTGTTTACTAAAAACCAAATTCTCCAAAATGTGTGGAGGAAAATATAAATATTTAAAAAAAAGCAGAGCGAAAAATCAAACAAATAAACAGACAAACAAACAGCCCCTGGGCCGGTGGAAGTTTGACGATACGTTTGTGCAACATTATTCCATTCACAAACACCTGTGAACTGTAGGGTTGTTGAACACCCCCCGTCTATCTGAACAGCTGATATATAGCGCTGTGTTTAATTGGAGAACGTGTTGACCAGTACTAGGGGGAAGGAAAAGTTGATGTTGCACGACAGTGTACGTTGCCAGGTGTTATATCGTGTTATTGTGTGCAGTGTGTAACAAAGACAAAGTCAACAATTAAAGATTAAATGAAGTATTGACGTCTTCTCTCACTGATGAAGTTTGTTTGTGTGTTTTATGTGTTACATCATCAGGCCTTCATTTGAAGCCAATTGAAAGCTGAAAAGGCAATTGTTGTCCTTGTGCTCTTATTGTAGTGTGTATTTATTTATACATTTAATATTTTCAGAACACACCTCTCCTGAGTAAAATGCTCATGTAAATCAGCTGATTGTTGCAGTACAAAACACCAATCAGTAAATTGGTTTGTGCCAAAATGACAAAACATGATGGCAGGCATAAGACCATTCTATGAATATAATGTAAAATATGATATCAGGCTATCCATAGCAAGTGTCTTGGTGGTGCAGTGGTACCGTAAGACCTTCTGATTAAAGCGCTGGAGGCACTGGTTCAAGTCCTGCATAATGGTGAATAACTTTCAACTATGACCAAACCTTTCTCAGCAAGTGTCTTGTTGGTGCAGTGGGTGAGACCTGCTCATTGAAGTGCTGAAGACATCTTCATGCATATGTTGGGTTATTCAGATATAGGAATTGTGTAAATTAAATGTAATGTATATCCACCAAGTAGGTCAGTCTTGAAGACATGTTGGACTAGAAAGAGATCTGTGGTAAGGCTGAATAAACAGCAAGCAGCTGGAGACACAGCTTCAGGTCCTGCTTGACTGGAGTTCCTGGTTCATGTCCCCATCAGCTGTTGGCAGTTTGAGCAGGGGACTCAAACCTCTACAGTTTTAACCAACAGCTTGCTCCTCTTCCCCACAGAGTTTGAGAAATGTTTATTGTCTCAGGTTATAAATGACAGTACAATAGACATATTGTACTGTCAAATCTTACATAAATACATACATACATACAAGTAAAAAATCTTACATACATGCATACATGCATACATGCATGCATGCATGCATACATACATACATCCATACCTACCTACCTACCTACCTACCTACCTACCTACCTACCTACCTACCTACCTACCTACCTACCTACCTACCTACCTACCTACCTGCATACCTGCATACATGCATACATGCATACATGCATACATACATACAAACAGACACAGAAGATACCTTCTTTTCTCATTTCTAGTCAAACAGTAAACAAAAAAAGTTCCAAGTTTTGGTTTGGCTGGTTTCACAGGTAGCGATTAAAACATTTCTGCAATACTTAGACACAAGATTTAAAACAGTATTTTTTTTCATCAGTAAAATCAAAATAAAAAAAGATACCCTAAGAAGCATAATTATGGTCTGAAGGAAACTAGCACCCTCAGGAATTGAACCCAGGTCTACCGAGTGGTATCCTATGAGGGGCCGTATGGGACATTTTTCAGAATAAGCATGCACATACACATATGAAACCAAACTCATTCACATACTATACTGAAAACCTCACACATACACAAGTAAAAACTTTTACATACACAACTGAAACGCTCTCACACAAACAACTGTAAAATGATACGCTCACATACACAACTGAAAAGCTTGCATAAAACCTAATGAAACCTTTTACATGGACTACTGAAATGCTTTCACACATAGGCTATGTTTTTTTTGATAAAAAACGAGTGTTACCCCTTATGTTTTTTTTGATAAAAAACGAGAGTGTTACCCCTTATGTTTTACTTGATAAAAAACGACAGTGTTACCCCTTATGTTTTTTTTGATAAAAAAAGACAGTGTTACCCCTTATGTTTTTTTTGATAAAAAACGACAGTGTTACCCCTTATCTTTTTTTGGACAAAAAACGACAGTGTTACCCCTTATGTTTTTTTTGATAAAAAACGACAGTGTTACCCCTTATGTTTATTTTTAATATATATCGCCATTGTTTTTTGTGATAAAAAACGACAGTGTTACCCCTTATGTTTTTTTGGACAAAAAAAGACAGTGTTACCCCTTATGTTTTTTTTGATAAAAAAACGACAGTGTTACCCCTTATGTTTTTTTTGATAAATATCGACAATGTTTTTTTTGATAAAAAACGACAGTGTTACCCCTTGTGTTTTTTTTCATCAATATCGACATGGTTTTAATTTGATAAAAAACGACAGTGTTACCCCTTATGTTTTATTTGATAAAAAACGACAGTGTTACACCTTATGTTTTTTTGGATAAAAAACGACAGTGTTACCCCTTATGTTTTTTTGGACAAAAAACGACAGTGTTACCCCTTATGTTTTTTTTGATAAAAAACGACAGTGTTACCCCTTATGTTTTTTTTTATAAATATCGACAATGTTTTTTTTGATAAAAAACGACAGTGTTACCCCTTATGTTTTTTTGATAAAAAACGACAGTGTTACCCCTTGTGTTTTTTTTCATCAATATCGACATGGTTTTAATTTGATAAAAAACGACAGTGTTACCCCTTATGTTTTATTTGATAAAAAACAACAGTGTTACACCTTATGTTTTTTTTTGATAAAAAACGACAGTGTTACCCCTTATGTTTTTTTTGATAAAAAATGAGTGTTACCCCTTATGTTTTATTTGATAAAAAACGACAGTTGTTACCCTTATGTGTTTTTTTATCATAAAAATATCGACAATGTTTTTTTTGATAAAAAACGACAGTGTTACCCTTATGTTTTATTTGATAAAAAACGACAGTGTTACCCCTTATGTTTTTTTTGATAAATATCGACTACGTTTTTTTTGATAAAAAACGACAGTGTTACCCCTTATGTTTTTTTGGATAAAAAACGACAGTGTTACCCCTTATGTTTTATCTGATAAAAAACGACACTGTTTACCCCTTATGTTTTTTTGGATAAAAAAACGACAGTGTTACCCCTTATGTTTTTTTTGATAAAAAACGACAGTGTTACCCCTTATGTTTTTTTTGATAAAAAGACAGTTTATCGACTAATGTTTTTTTTGATAAAAAACGACAGTGTTACCCCTTATGTTTTTTTTGATAAAAAAACGACAGTGTTACCCCTTATGTTTTTTTTGATAAATATCGACATTGTTTTTTTGTATAAAAAATGACAGTGTTACCCCTTATGTTTTTTTGATAAAAAACGACAGTGTTACCCCTTATGTTTTTTTTTGATAAAAAACGACAGTGTTACCCCTTATGTTTTTTTTTGATAAAAAACGACAGTGTTACCCCTTATGTTTTTTTTTGATAAAAAAACGACAGTGTTACCCCTTATGTTTTACTTGATAAAAAACGACAGTGTTTCCCTTATGTTTTTTTTGATAAAAAACGACAGTGTTACCCCTTATGTTTTATTTGATAAAAAAGACAGTGTTACCCCTTATGTTTTTTTTGATAAAAAACGACAGTGTTACCCCTTATGTTTTTTTTTTTTATAAAAAACGACAGTGTTACCCCTTATGTGTTTTTGGACAAAAAACGACAGTGTTACCCCTTATGTTTTTTTTTTAATAAATATCGACATTGTTATTTTTTGTTTTTTGGTAAAAACGACAGTGTTACCCCTTATGTTTTTTTGATAAAAAATGACAGTGTTTACCCCTTTTGTTTTTTTTGTGATAAAAAACGACAGTGTTACCCCTTATGTTTTTTTTGATAAAAAAACGACAGTGTTACCCCTTATGTTTTATTTGATATAAAAAACGACAGTGTTACCCCTTATGTTTTACTTGATAAAAAACGACAGTGTTACCCCTTATGTTTTTTTGGATAAAAAACAACAGTGTTACCCCTTATGTTTTTTTTGATAAAAAACGAAAGTGTTACCCCTTATGTTTTACTTGATAAAAAACGACAGTGTTTCCCTTATGTTTTTTTTGATAAAAAACGACAGTGTTACCCCTTATGTTTTACTTGATAAAAAACGACAGTGTTACCCCTTATGTTTTTTTTTATAAAAAACGACAGTGTTACCCCTTATGTGTTTTTGGACAAAAAACGACAGTGTTACCCCTTATGGTTTTTTTTTAATAAATATCGACATTGTTTTTTGTGATAAAAAACGACAGTGTTACCCCTTATGTTTTGTTTGATAAAAAATGACAGTGTTACCCCTTTTGTTTTTTTTGATAAAAAACGACAGTGTTACCCCTTATGTTTTTTTTGATAAAAAACGACAGTGTTACCCCTTATGTTTTTTTTGATAAAAAACGAGAGTGTTACCCCTTATGTTTTTCTTGATAAAAAACGACAGTGTTACCCCTTATGTTTTTTTGGATAAAAAACAACAGTGTTACCCCTTATGTTTATTTTTAATATATATCGCCATTGTTTTTTGTGATAAAAAACGACAGTGTTACCCCTTATGTTTTTTTGATAAAAAACGACAGTGTTACCCCTTGTGTTTTTTTTCATCAATATCGACATGGTTTTAATTTGATAAAAAACGACAGTGTTACCCCTTATGTTTTATTTGATAAAAAACGACAGTGTTACCCCTTATGTTTTTTTTGATAAAAAACGACAGTGTTACCCCTTATGTTTTTTTTGATAAAAAAACGACAGTGTTACCCCTTATGTTTTTTTTGATAAAAAACGACAGTGTTACCCCTTATGTTTTTTTTGATAAATATCGACATTGTTTTTTTTGATAAAAAACGACAGTGTTACCCCTTATGTTTTTTTTGGATAAAAAACGACAGTGTTACCCCTTATGTTTTTTTTGATAAATATCGACGTTGTTTTTTTTGATGAAAACGACAGTATTACCCCTTGTGTTTTTTGACAAAAAACGACAGTGTTACCCCTTATGTTTTTTTTTGATAAAAAACCGACAGTGTTTACCCATCTTTTTTATAATGCATTGTTTTTTGGACAAAAAACGACAGTGTTACCCCTTATGTTTTTTTTGATAAAAAAACGACAGTGTTACCCCTTATGTTTTTTTTGATAAATATCGACAATGTTTTTTTTGATAAAAAACGACAGTGTTACCCCTTATGTTTTTTTGATAAAAAACGACAGTGTTACCCCTTGTGTTTTTTTTCATCAATATCGACATGGTTTTAATTTGATAAAAAACGACAGTGTTACCCCTTATGTTTTATTTGATAAAAAACGACAGTGTTACACCTTATGTTTTTTTTGATAAAAAACGACAGTGTTACCCCTTATGTTTTTTTTGATAAAAAATGAGTGTTACCCCTTATGTTTTTTTTGATAAAAAATGAGTGTTACCCCTTATGTTTTACTTGATAAAAAACGACAGTGTTTCCCTTATGTTTTTTTTGATAAAAAACGACAGTGTTACCCCTTATGTTTTATTTGATAAAAAAGAGACAGTGTTTACCCCTTATGTTTTTTTTGATATAAAAAACGACAGTGTTACCCCTTATGTTTTTTTTTTTTTTATAAAAAACGACAGTGTTACCCTTATGTGTTTTTTGGAACAAAAAACGACAGTGTTACCCCTTATGTTTTTTTTTTAAATAAATATCGACATTGTTTTTTTTGTGATAAAAAACGACAGTGTTACCATTATGTTTTTTTTGATAAAAATGACAGTGTTACCCCTTGTGTTTTTTTTGATAAATATCGACATTGTTCTTTTTGATAAAAAACGACAGTGTTACCCCTTATGTTTTTTTTGATAAAAAACGACAGTGTTACCCCTTATGTTTTTTTTGATAAAAAAACGACAGTGTCACCCCTTGTGGTTTTTTTGGATAAAAACGACAGTGTTACCCCTTGTGTTGTTTTTTTTTTTTTGTTTTTTTACAAAAAACGACAGTGTTACCCCTTATGTTTTTTTTGATAAAAAACGACAGTGTTACCCCTTAGGTTTTTTTTGATAAAAAACGACCGTGTTAACCCTTATGTTTTTTTTGATAAAAAACGAGTGTTACCCCTTATGTTTTTTTTGATAAATATCGACGTTGTTTTTTTTTGATGAAAACGACAGTATTACCCCTTATGTTTTATCTGATAAAAAACTACACTGTTACCCCTTATGTTTTTTTTGATAAATATCGACTACGTTTTTTTTGATAAAAAACGACAGTGTTACCCCTTATGTTTTTTTGGATAAAAAACGACAGTGTTACCCCTTATGTTTTATCTGATAAAAAACGACACTGTTACCCCTTATGTTTTATTTGATAAAAAACGACAGTGTTACCCCTTATGTTTTTTTTGATAAAAAACGACAGTGTTACCCCTTATGTTTTTTTTGATAAAAAACGACAGTGTTACCCCTTATGTTTTTTTTTGATAAAAAACGACAGTGTTACCCCTTATGTTTTTTTTGATAAAAAACGACAGTGTTACCCCTTATGTTTTTTTTGATAAATATCGACATTGTTTTTATTTGATAAAAAACGACAGTGTTACCCCTTATGTTTTATTTGATAAAAAAGACAGTGTTAACCCTTATGTTTTTTTTTTTTATAAAAAACGAGTTATCCCCCTTGTGTTTTTTTTGATAAAAAACGACAGTGTTACCCCTTATGTTTTTTTTGATAAAAAACGACAGTGTTACCCCTTATGTTTTTTTTGATAAATATCGACAATGTTTTTTTTGATAAAAAACGACAGTGTTACCCCTTATGTTTTTTTTGATAAAAAACGACAGTGTTACCCCTTATGTTTTTTTGATAAAAAACGACAGTGTTACCCCTTATGTTTTTTTTCGTCAATATCGACATTGGTTTTTTTTGATAAAAAACGACAGTGTTACCCCTTATTGTTTTTTTTATATATAGACATTTTTTTTGAAAAAAACCGACAGTGTTACACCTTATGTTTTTTTTGATAAAAAACGACAGTGTTACCCCTTATGTTTTTTTGATAAAAAATGAGTGTCACCCCTTATGTTTTACTTGATAAAAAACGACAGTGTTTCCCTTACGTTTTTTTTTGATAAAAAACGACAGTGTTACCCCTTATGTTTTATTTGATAAAAAAAGACAGTGTTACCCCTTATGTTTTTTTTGATAAAAAACGACAGTGTTACCCCTTATGTTTTTTTTTTTATAAAAAACGACAGTGTTACCCCTTATGTGTTTTTGGACAAAAAACGACAGTGTTACCCCTTATGTTTTTTTTTAATAAATATCGACATTGTTTTTTGTGATAAAAAACGACAGTGTTACCCCTTATGTTTTGTTTGATAAAAAACGACAGTTTAACCCCTTTTGTTTTTTTTGATAAAAAACGACAGTGTTACCCCTTATGTTTTTTTTGATAAAAAACGACAGTGTTACCCCTTATGTTTTTTTTGATAAAAAACGACAGTGTTACCCCTTATGTTTTTTTTGATAAAAAACGACAGTGTTACCCCTTATGTTTTTTTTGATAAAAAACGAGAGTGTTACGCCTTAGGCCTATGTTTTTTTTGATAAAAAACGACAGTGTTACCCCTTATGTTTTTTTTGATAAATATCGACATTCTTTTATTTGATAATAAACGAGTGTTACCCCTTATGTTTTATCTGATAAAAAAGACAGTGTTAACCCTTATGTTTTTTTTTTTATAAAAAACGAGTTATCCCCCTTATGTTTTTTTTGATAAAAAACGACAGTATTACCCCTTATGTTTTTTTGGATAAAAAACGACAGTGTTACCCCTTATGTTTTTTTTGATAAAAAACGACAGTGTTACCTCTTATGTTTTTTTTGATAAAAAAACGACAGTGTTACCCCTTATGTTTTTTTTGATAAAAAACGACAGTGTTACCCCTTATCTTTTTTTGGACAAAAAACGACAGTGTTACCCCAGGGGTTCCAGGGGTACCCCACTGTCGATTTAATCAAAAAAAACAATGTCGTTTTTTATCAAAAAAAAGCATAAGGGGTAACACTGTCGTTTTTTATCAAAAAAAACAATGTCGATATTTATCAAAAAAAACATAAGGGGTAACACTGTCGTTTTTTATCCAAAAAAACATAAGGGGTAACACTGTCGTTTTTTATCAAAAAAAACATAAGGGGTAACTGCTAAACTTGCAGCTGTGGCGCATTGGAGAGAGCTTTTGGCTGTCAGCACAGAGGTTGCGTGTTCAAGGCCTGTTAGCAACTACGGGTAATGAAGAGCTTTTTAAACACAAGAATGTTCTGTGAATTTAACGTGAAAACCTATCCTCAACACTGTCATGCACAAAACCTGTGTGGGAACAGAGCCGTCGGACTGCGGGGGTAAGGTGGACAGTTGTGGGGGGTCGGCTGTGTTGGTCGAGTGGGGAGTGCTAGCGGTTATGAACTCAGAGCTGCTAGTTCAAATCCCTCATTGCACTATAATTATGATTTGTTTCAAAAATAAAAATAGAACATTAAGATATATTGTCTTGCTGGTGCAGTGGTATGGTCTGCTGAATAAAGTGCTGGAGAGTCCTGCTTATATTTGTGGTTTTTCATACATAAAGTCACTGGGTCAATTATGACTTCCGGCCTTTGCCATACCTGCAGGTGTGGCGCATTGCAGAGAGCTCTTGGCTGTCAGTGCAGAGGTTGCCTGTTCAAGGCCTGCTGAAGTTAGCAACTACGGATAATGAAGAGCTTTTTAAACATAAGAATGTTCTGTGAATTTAATATGAAACCTATCCTCAACACTCTCAGGCACAGGACTGTGTTGGTCGAGTGGGGACTGCTTGCGGTTATGAACACAGAGATGTTAGTTCAAATCCCTCATGATACTATAATTATGTTCCATTTCAAAAATAAATTAGTAGGGTTGGGGGGATTTCTTCAACTGTCTTACTTAAATACGGACGTAAAAGTTGCAAGACCCTCTTGGTTCTAACACCCCCCCCCCCCCAGCCCCTGTGAAGGGGGGGATGGGGAGGTTCTGCCAGCAACTTGGGGGTCCGTTTGGGGGTACCCCCTTCTTGGTGGCCGTGTGAGCGGGGACTCGAACCTGAGTCTACAGAGTGTTAGCTAACACTCTGTACCGCTGCACCACCAAGACGCCTGCTAGGGTTTGCTTGGTTATCACTGTCGTTTTTTATCGAAAAAAACATAAGGGGTAACAGTGTCGTTTTTTATCAGATAAAACATAAGGGGTAACACTGTCGTTTTTTATCAAATAAAACATAAGGGGTAACACTGTCGTTTTTTATCAAATAAAACATAAGGGGTAACACTGTCGTTTTTTATCAAATAAAACATAAGGGGTAACACTGTCGTTTTTTATCAAAAAAAACATAAGGGGTAACACTGTCGTTTTTTTATCGAATAAAACATAAGGGGTACCACTGTCGTTTTTTATCAAAAAAAAACAATGTCGATATTTATCAAAAAAAACATAAGGGGTAACACTGTCATTTTTTATCAAAAAAAACATAAGTGGTACAATGTCGTTTTTTATCGAATAAAACATAAGGGACGCACACATTCACACATTCACACATTCACACATTCACACATTCACACATTCACACATTCACACATTCACACATTCACACATTCACACATTCACACATTCACACATTCACACATTCACACATTCACACATTCACACATTCACACATTCACACATTCACACATTCACACATTCACACACACCAACGTCGGAGTAAACCATGCAAGGCAACATCCAGCTCGTCGGGAGCAGTTAGGGTTAGGTGCTTGCTCAAGGACACCTCGACACTGAGCTTGGAGGAGCCGGGGATCAAACCATCAACCTTCAGGTTGCCAGCCAACCCTCGCCACCTACTGAGCTAACACTCGCTCGAGTGTTACCCCTTATGTTTTATTTGATAAAAAACGACAGTGTTACCCCTTATGTTTTTTTTTTGATAAATATCGACATTGTTTTATTTGATAAAAAACGACAGCGTTACCCCTTATGTTTTATTTGATAAAAAACGACAGTGTTACCCCTTATGTTTTTTACGATAAAAAACGACAGTGTTACCCCTTATGTTTTATTTGATAAAAAACGACAGTGTTACCCCTTATGTTTTTTACGATAAAAAACGACAGTGTTACCCCTTATGTTTTTTTTGATAAAGAACGACAGTGTTACCCCTTATGTTTTTTTTGATAAAGAACGACAGTGATGGTTTTTTTTTGATAAATATCAACATTGTTTTATTTGATAAAAAACGACAGCGTTACCCCTTATGTTTTATTTGATAAAAAACGACAGTGTTACCCCTTATGTTTTTTACGATAAAAAACGACAGTGTTACCCCTTATGTTTTTTTTGATAAAAAACGACAGTGTTACCCCTTATGTTTTACTTGATAAAAAACGACAGTGTTACCCCTTATGTTTTTTTTGATAAAAAACGACAGTGTTACCCCTTATGTTTTTTTTTTGATAAATATCGACATTGTTTTATTTGATAAAAAACGACAGCTTTACCCCTTATGTTTTATTTGATAAAAAACGACAGTGTTACCCGTTATGTTTTTTACGATAAAAAACGACAGTGTTACCCCTTATGTTTTTTTTGATAAAAAACGACAGTGTTACCCCTTATGTTTTTTTTGATAAAAAACGACAGTGTTATCCCTTATGTTTTTTTTGATAAAAAACGACGGTGTTACCCCTTATGTTTTATTTGATAAAAAACGACAGTGTTACCCCTTATGTTTTTTTTGATAAAAAACGACAGTGTTACCCCTTATGTTTTTTTGGACAAAAAACGACAGTGTTACCCCTTATGTTTTTTTTGATAAAAAACGACAGTGTTACCCCTTAGGTTTTTCTTGATAAATATCGACATTGTTTTTTTGATAAAAAAAACGACAGCGTTACCCCTTATGTTTTTTTTTTTATAAAAAACGACATTGTTTTATTTGATAAAAAACGACAGTGTTACCCCTTATGTTTTACTTGATAAAAAACGACAGTGTTACCCCTTATGGTTTTTTTGATAAAGAACGACAGTGTTACCCCTTATGTTTTTTTTTTGATAAATATCGACATTGTATTATTTGATAAAAAACGACAGCTTTACCCCTTATGTTTTATTTGATAAAAAACAACAGTGTTACCCGTTATGTTTTTTACGATAAAAAACGACAGTGTTACCCCTTATGTTTTACTTGTTAAAAAACGACAGTTACCCCTTATGTTTTTTTTGATAAAAAACGACTGTGTTACCCCTTATGTTTTTTTTGATAAAAAACGACAATGTTATCCGTTATGTTTTTTTTTATGAATATCGACATTGTTTTATTTGATAAAAAATGACAGTGTTACCCCTTAGGTTTTATTTGATAAAAAACGACAGTGTTACCTCGTCTTTTTTTTGATAAAAAACGAAAGTTAGTTTTTTTTTATAAAAAACGACAGTGTTACTTACCCCTTATGCTTTTTTTGATAAAAAACGACAGTGTTACCCCTTATGTTTTATCTGATAAAAAAACGACAGTGTTACCCCTTATGTTTTATTTGATTAAAAAACGACAGTATTACCCCTTATGTTTTTTTTGATAAAAAACGACAGTGTTACCCCTTATGTTTTTTTTGATAAATGTCAACATTGTTTTTTTTGATAAAAAACGACAGTGTTACCCCTTATGTTTTTTTTGATAAAAAACGACAGTGTTACCCCTTATGTTTTTTTTGATAAAAAACGACAGTGTTACCCCTTATGTTTTTTTTGATAAAAAACGACAGTGTTACCCCTTATGTTTTATTTGATAAAAAACGACAGTGTTACCCCTTATGTTTTTTTTGATAAAAAACGACAGTGTTACCCCTTATGTTTTTTTTGATAAAGAACGACAGTGTTACCCCTTATGTTTTTTTTTTTTATAAATATCAACATTGTTTTATTCGATAAAAAACAACAGCGTTACCCCTTATGTTTTATTTGATAAAAAACGACAGTGTTACCCCTTATGTTTTTTTTTGATAAAAAACGAGTGTTACCCCTTATGGTTTTTTTGATAAAGAACGACAGTGTTTCCCCTTATGTTTTTTTTTTGATAAATATCGACATTGTTTTATTTGATAAAAAATGACAGTGTTACCCCTTATGTTTTATTTGATAAAAAACGACAGTGTTACCTCTTATGTTTTTTTTGATAAAAAACGACAGTGTTAACCCTTATGTTTTTTTTTTTTATAAAAAACGAGTTATCCCCCTTATGTTTTTTTTGACAAAAAACGACAGTATTACCCCTTATGTTTTTTTTGATAAATATCGACATTGTTTTATTTGATAAAAAACGACAGTGTTACCCCTTATTTTTTATTTGATAAAAAACGACAGTGTTACCCCTTATGTTTTATCTGATAAAAAACGACAGTGTAACCCCTTATGTTTTATTTGATGAATATCGACATTGTTTTCTTTGATAAAAAACGACAGTGTTACCCCTGATGTTTTTTTTTTTATAAAAAACGACAGTGTTACCCGTAATGTTTTATTTGATAAAAAACGACAGTGTTACCCCTTATGTTTTTTTTGATAGAAAACGACAGTGTTACCCCTTATGTTTTATCTGATAAAAAACGACAGTGTTACCCCTTATATTTTATTTGATAAAAAACGACAGTGTTACCCCTTATGTTTTATTTGATAAATATCGACATTGTTTTATTTGATAAAGAACGACAGTGTTTCCCCTTATGTTTTTTTTTTGATAAATATCGACATTGTTTTATTTGATAAAAAATGACAGTGTTACCCCTTATGTTTTATTTGATAAAAAACGACAGTGTTACCTCTTATGTTTTTTTTGATAAAAAACGACAGTGTTAACCCTTATGTTTTTTTTTTTTATAAAAAACGAGTTATCCCCCTTATGTTTTTTTTGATAAAAAACGACAGTATTACCCCTTATGTTTTTTTTGATAAATATCGACATTGTTTTATTTGATAAAAAACGACAGTGTTACCCCTTATGTTTTATTTGATAAAAAACGACAGTGTTACCCCTTATGTTTTATTTGATAAAAAACGACAGTGTTACCTCGTCTTTTTTTTGATAAAAAACGAAAGTTAGTTTTTTTTTTATAAAAAACGACAGTGTTACTTACCCCTTATGCTTTTTTGATGACGGGCAAATAAAAAACGACAGTGTTACCCCTTATGTTTTATCTGATAAAAAAACGACAGTGTTACCCCTTATGTTTTATTTGATTAAAAAACGACAGTATTACCCCTTATGTTTTTTTTGATAAAAAACGACAGTGTTACCCCTTATGTTTTTTTTGATAAATGTCAACATTGTTTTTTTTGATAAAAAACGACAGTGTGACCCCTTATGTTTTATTTGATAAAAAACGACAGTGTTACCCCTTTAGTTTTTTTGATAAAAAACGACAGTGTTACCCCTTATGTTTTTTTGGATAAAAAACGAGTGTTACCCCTTATGTTTTACTTGATAAAAAACGACAGTGTTACCCCTTATGTTTTTTTTGATATAAAAACGGACAGTGTTACCCCTTATTTTTTTTTGATAAAAGAACGAACAGTGTTACCCCTTATTTTTTTTTTTTTATAAATATCAACATTGTTTTATTTGATAAAAAACAACAGCGTTACCCTTATGTTTTATTGATAAAAACGACAGTGTTACCCCTTATGTTTTTTTTGATAAAAACGAGTGTCTACCCCTTATGTCGTTTTTTTGATAAGACGACAGTGTTTTTCCCCTTATGTTTTTTTTTTGATAAATATCGACATATGTTTTATTTTGATAAAAAACGACAGTGTTACCCCTTATTTTTTTATTGATAAAAAAACCGACAGTGTTACCCCTATTTAATCTGATAAAAAAACGACAGTGTAACCCCTTATGTTTTAATTTGATTGAAATATCGACATTGTTTTCTTGATAAAAAACGACAGTGTTACCCCTGATGTTTTTTTTTTTTATAAAAAACGACAGTGTTTACCCGTAATGTTTTAATTTGATAAAAAACGACAGTTGTACCCCTTTATGTTTTATCTTTGATAAAAAACACAGTGTATACCCCTTTATATTTTATTGATAAAAAACGACAGTGTTACCCCTTTGTTTTATTTGATAAATATCGAACATTGTTTTATTGATAAGAACGACAGTGTTCCCTTATGTTTTTTTTTTGATAAATATCAACATTGTTTATTTGATAAAAAAATGACCAGTGTACCCCTTATGTTTATATCTTTGATTAAAAAACGACAGTGTTACCTCTTTATGTTTTTTTTTGATTAAAAAAAACGACAAGTGTTAACCCTTATGTGTTTTTTTTTGATAAAAAACGAGTGATCCCCCTTATGTTTTTTTTGATAAAAAACGACAGTATTACCCCTTATGTTTTTTTTGATAAATATCGACATTGTTTTATTTGATAAAAAACGACAGTGTTACCCCTTATTTTTTATTTGATAAAAAACGACAGTGTTACCCCTTATGTTTTATCTGATAAAAAACGACAGTGTTACCCCTTATGTTTTATTTGATGAATATCGACATTGTTTTCTTTGATAAAAAACGACAGTGTTACCCCTGATGTTTTTTTTTTTATAAAAAACGACAGTGTTACCCGTAATGTTTTATTTGATAAAAAACGACAGTGTTACCCCTTATGTTTTATTTGATAAAAAACGACAGTGTTACCCCTTATGTTTTATTTGATAAAAAACGACAGTGTTACCCCTTATGTTTTATTTGATAAATATCGACATTGTTTTTTTTGATAAAAAACGACAGTGTTACCCCTTATGTTTTTTTTGATAAAAAACGACAGTGTTACCCCTTATGTTTTATTTGATAAAAAACGACAGTGTTACCCCTTATGTTTTTTTTGATAAAAAACGACAGTGTTACCCCTTATGTTTTTTTTGATAAAAAACGACAGTGTTACCCCTTATGTTTTTTTGGACAAAAAACGACAGTGTTACCCCTTATGTTTTTTTTGATAAAAAACGACAGTGTTACCCCTTAGGTTTTTCTTGATAAATATCGACATTGTTTTTTTGATAAAAAAAACGACAGCGTTACCCCTTATGTTTTTTTTTTAGTAAAAAACGACATTGTTTTATTTGATAAAAAACGACAGTGTTACCCCTTATGTTTTACTTGATAAAAAACGACAGTGTTACCCCTTATGGTTTTTTTGATAAAGAACGACAGTGTTACCCCTTATGTTTTTTTTTTGATAAATATCGACATTGTATTATTTGATAAAAAACGACAGCTTTACCCCTTATGTTTTATTTGATAAAAAACAACAGTGTTACCCGTTATGTTTTTTACGCTAAAAAACGACAGTGTTACCCCTTATGTTTTTTTTGATAAAAAACGACAGTGTTACCCCTTATGTTTTACTTGTTAAAAAACGACAGTTACCCCTTATGTTTTTTTTGATAAAAAACGACAGTGTTACCCCTTATGTTTTTTTTGATAAAAAACGACAATGTTATCCGTTATGTTTTTTTTGATGAATATCGACATTGTTTTATTTGATAAAAAATGACAGTGTTACCCCTTAGGTTTTATTTGATAAAAAACGACAGTGTTACCTCGTCTTTTTTTTGATAAAAAACGAAAGTTAGTTTTTTTTTATAAAAAACGACAGTGTTACTTACCCCTTATGCTTTTTTTTGATAAAAAAAACACGAACAGTGTTTAACACCTTATGTTATTATCGATAAAAAACGACAGTGTTACCCCTTATGTTTTATTTGATTAAAAAACGACAGTATTACCCCTTATGTTTTTTTTGATATTTAAAAACACGACAGTGTTTCCCCTTATGTTTTTTTTGATAAATGTCAACATTGTTTTTTTTGATAAAAAACGACAGTGTGACCCCTTATGTTTTATTTGATAAAAAACGACAGTGTTACCCCTTTAGTTTTTTTGATAAAAAACGACAGTGTTACCCCTTATGTTTTTTTGGATAAAAAACGAGTGTTACCCCTTATGTTTTACTTGATAAAAAACGACAGTGTTACCCCTTATGTTTTTTTTGATAAAAAACGACAGTGTTACCCCTTATGTTTTTTTTGATAAAGAACGACAGTGTTTCCCTTATGTTTTTTTTTGATAAAAACCAAAGTGTTACCCCTTATGTTTTATTTGGATAAAAAAAAACGACAGTGTCACCCCTTATGTTTTTTATGATTAAAAAACGACAGTGTTAAAACCCCCCCCTTTTATTTGTTTTTTTTGGACAAAAACGACAGTGTTACTCCTTATCTTTTTTTTTGATAAAAAATAATTATTTATAATTATTTATAATTTATAATTAATCGACATTGTTTTATTTGAGAAAAAACGACAGTGTTACCCCTTATGTTTTTTTTTGATAAAAAACGACATCGTTTTTTTTGATAAAAAACGACAGTGTTACCCCTTATGTTTTTTTTGATAAAAAACGACAGTGTTACCCTTCATGTTTTTTACGATTAAAAAAACGACAGTGTTACCCTTATGTTTTTTTTGATAAAAAACGACAGTGTTACCCCTTATGTTTTACTTGATAAAAAAACGACAGTGTTACCCTTAGCGTTTTTTTTTGATAAAATATCAATATTGTTTTTTTGATAAAAAACGACAGCGTTACCCCTTTTATGTTTTTTTTTTATAAAAAACGAAACAGTGTTAGTCCCTTATGTTTTTTTGATAAAAAAACGCACGGTACCCTTTATGTTTTTTGGACAAAAAACGACAGGTGTTACCCCTTATGTTTTTTTTTGCATAAAAAACGACGGTGTTTTACCCCTTATGTTTTTTATTGATTAAAAACGACCAGTGTCTACCCCTTATGTTTTTTGATAAAAACGACAGTGTTACCCCTTATGTTTTTTTTGGACAAAAAAAACGACCAGTGTTACCCCTTATGTTTTTTTGATAAAAAAACGACATGTTACCCCTTAGGTTTTCTTGATAAATATCGACATTGTTTTATATTTGATAAAAAACGGGACAGCGTTACCCCTTATGTTTTATTTGATAAAAAACGACAGTGTTACCCCTTATGTTTTTTACGATAAAAAACGACAGTGTTACCCCTTATGTTTTTTTTGATAAAAAACGACAGTGTTACCCCTTATGTTTTACTTGATAAAAAACGACAGTGTTACCCCTTAGGTTTTTTTTGATAAATATCGACATTGTTTTTTTGATAAAAAACGACAGCGTTACCCCTTATGTTTTTTTGGATAAAAAACGAGGTGTGACCCCTTATGTTTTTACTGATAAAAACGAACAGTGTTACCCTTATGTTTTTTTGATAAAAAACGACAGTTACCCCTTATGTTTTTTTTGATAAAGAACGACAGTGTTACCCCCTTAGTTTTTTTTTTTTTATAAATATCACATGTTTTATTCGATAAAAAAAACAACAGCGTTACCCCTTATGTTTTTATTGATAAAAAACGACATGTTACCCCTTATGGTTTTTTTTTTTGATAAAAACCGAGTGTTAACCCCTTATGGTTTTTTGATAAAGAACGACAGTGTTTCCCCTTATGTTTTTTTTTTTGATTAAATATCGACCATTGTTTTATTTGATAAAAAAATGACAGTGGTTCCCTTTATGTTTTATTTGATAAAAAACGACAGTGTTACCTCTTATGTTTTTTTGATAAAAAACGACAGTGTTAACCTTATGTTTTTTTTTGTTATAAAAAACGAGTTATCCCCCTTATGTCTTTTTTTGACTAAAAAAAACGACAGTATTACCCCTTATGTTTTTTTTTGATAAATATCGGACATTGTTTTATTGATCAAAAAACGACAGGTTGTTGTACCCCTTATTTTTTATTTGATAAAAAACGACAGTTTACCCCACTTATGTTTTATCTTGCATAAAAAACGACAGTGTAACCCTTATGTTATTTGATGAATATCGACATTGTTTTCTTTTTGATAAAAAACGACAGTGTTTACCCCTGATGTTGTTTTTTGTTTTATAAAAAACGACAGTGTTACCCGTAATGTCTTTATTTGATAAAAACGACAGTGTTACCCTTATTTTCTTGTGATAGAAAACGACAGTGTTTACCCCTTATGTTTTGTTATGCGACAAAAAACGACATTACCCCTTATGTTTTTTTTGATAAAAACGAACAGTGTACCCCTTTATGTTTTTTGGACAAAAACGGACGTTTGTTACCCCTTATGTTTTTTTTTGATAAAAAACGACAGTTGTTAACCCCTTAGGTTTTTCTTTGAATTATATCGACACTTGTTTTTTTTGAAAATAAAAAAAACGACAGCGTTACCCCTTATGTTTTTTGTTAGTAAAAAACGACATTGTTTTATTTGATAAAAAACGACAGTGTTACCCCTTATGTTTTACTTTGATAAAAAACGACAGTGTTACCCTTATGGTTCTTTTTGATAAAAACGACCC